>JABASH010001291.1:0-27642 GCA_019776445.1 Tomocerus maximus | reverse complement strand
CTATCCCTTATGTATCATCACCACAAATACACATTATTATACTATACACCCTTCTGACCTACTACTCCGTGGTTCCATATGGCATATACATGTATATACATGTATACAGGCACACAACTATAATATATTGTGATTTGTGCATGAAGAGAATATTAAAAACTAACTTAGATTACGTAATAATTACGATATACATGGATAAAAAGGGCAATAATAATAAAATCACTATATTTTAACATTTTATGTCAACCTTTGAAAGCAGGAATATGACGCAGTACTTTCACTTGGCTATTTCTTTTTCAAAACTTTCCTTCTGAACATATCTAAATTAATTTCCCCGTCATGTTACGTATATAATGCAACTGATACTTGCCTCGAAATGGTTTATACTTGAATCAGTCACATACTTATGTGTATCTTTCAACTTAGAACTAAAATTACGTAGACATAAGAATTTCTTCTTTCTATAGGTATACAAAAGTATCACTAGGATAATAATTACATTGTCTTTAGATTAGAAATCTGTCAAGATGACTATACGGATATTGATATAAACAATTACAATTTTTTGAAATATCACTTTAAAGAATGCAATACAAAGAAGCATTTAAAAACTCGTACTTAATTTGGGTTTCTTAAATTTTGGTTGACGAAAGCAGAACGGCAAGTTTTGATGTGAAGGTGTACTAACAGGGAGGTTACTTAAATGATGATCTCTGCATGTCCATGATCTATACCGTTCCATTATCATGGTTGCAATTATTTTTATCTTGTCGCCTCGTCTTGAAGAGCATGAAAACAAACGATACAAAATTAATGAATTAGTAGAAATAGGAATTAATAGTATTTCGAATCGGAAATTGAATTGACTATTGTGTATCGTCCAATTAAAGAAATCGTTTCTCTTTAATTAGAGACATACACGCAGTGTAAGGACTCACATGTGAATGATGTGCTGAGTAATTCTAATTACGTAGGGAGGGATCAGAATGATCATTAGAAGAACTGTGCATTCATGGCAATCTCGAGGCAAACCTGCCTGCCTATCAATCCTTAATAGGCGTGGTATGATTTCGTTAGGGCTTTCCGGCAATGGTGAACAACGTCCATCAGCATGATTTCGTTATTTACGCTATCCTGTTCGTTTTCGGGATGAAGATCGTTTATCACCATTTAGTTTGAATCTAAACCAGTAAAAGAGGTATCTTACAATCAATCCACATTTTATAGGCGAGTACGCGTTGATATTCAAGATTCTTAAATCAATTTATTGATATTTTACCTTTCGGCAATATTATTATTACATGCATACATATGCTCTGTGTAAGTACTTAGATATTTATGTAGGTTACATTTATTTATACTTGTATTTAGTATCTGATAAAACTTTGATCTAGTCAAATGTGGTTAATATAAAAAAATTGTTCCAATTACCATTTAAATCAGATTTAACGTGGACATGATATTACGAGTTCACGTACAGATCAGTCTTCAAGATGCATGCAAAACCAGGATTCGTTAGCAGCAAATAGATGGTAGTAGGCAGTAGGCATTAAAGATTCATCTTCTTAGACGATCAACCTCATTTGACTCGTCCATATTCTGTATATCTGTACAGAAAAAAATATGCCATAATTTCATCGACACGATTGTTTACTTACATACTATAAGCTTATAGATATTGATTCGTTAAGAAAATTTTATTATAACTCAAGTTTCTCCATTAAAATTGTAAACAGGTGGAGTTTCTGTATTCTCAGGCATTTCTACCACATACTTATAGATATCTTAAAAAGTCCTTTAAAGTTGGAAGATATCGAATTCAAATTTTGGTGTTTGTTTAGTTTATATTGTAATTTGATAACCACAATAGCTATAGGCCATTTCACCCAACATGGTTAGCTTAGTGTTAGCATGTACTTATGGATTCTTCTCTTGCCAAAAGGAAATTACATTTTTGAAATATGTTCCATTTTAGTCCATGTAGGTAATGCAGCTTGCGTGCGAGAAGATTAAGATCGTGTATCTAACAATCAAATATTTTAAGATACAGCCCTACTGAAGTCGCAATAGAATGATTATCTGATAATGCTAACTATACACTACAACTTGTGTTAGTATAATGTTGCAAAAACTTGAGAATGTAGTTTGCACATTCTTTTCAATTTAACTGCAATTTTTACAGTAGTTCAATTCTTTTGCAACTTTACAATTTATTCATTTAACCATTCATAAGTATATGTTAAAGTAACTTTACAAATATTTAATTCAAGTCTATCAGAAAAATTTCAAAATTAATCCCAATGAGTATAAGCAACTTGGCTTTTACGCATCGTAAATCAAATTATGGTGTTCAAAAAGAAGATGTATGCTGATGAGTTGTATAATATTTCCAAAAACGTGCGAGGTCTGAGGATGAGATTACTGTAGGAAAGCTGTGTAAATAATGAAAATCTATTCCCTCGCAGTCATTTCATACCTGCTGAGAATATTAAAACGTCAATATTTTGCATTAGGATGTAATAAAGTACGATACACAGAAGGTTAGTGCTTAGACTCCTTTCCCTTCTCTTTTAATGAGCTGACAGTAAGCGATTTGATATTATCTGCATAAAAGATATATTTTCCTTTCTCTTTCAGTGAGATGACAGTAACCGACTTGACATTATCTACATAAAAGACATAATGATGTTAGTTATAGTACAAAGTGGAAGAGAATATTAAAATGCGTGTTTTATTTCTCGCTGGATTACACTCTCAATACATTTCAGGAGTATTTTTGTGCTACTGCCCCTTTGGCACGATAATATTTGCCCTGCATAGTACACCTTATATGCATAGCATACTTATATAGATGATATATTACATGGAAGTAACTTCTATGAGTAATTGCTAGCCAAGAAGATATTTCAGTTACAGACAGGCTTGAAAATTGAAAGTAAGTCCACAACTCTTCATAACACTTTAGTAGCTTCATATATATGGCTTGACACTTGTATATAGAAATACGCATAATATGCAATGTCATAATGCGTAGAATCAACATTTGAGAATATAAAGCCCACTATTTAAAGATAACATGCAATAATCTGATTAAGCCCCTACGGATTTCATTGTGTTGTAAAATGGCAGAGTATGCGTGTAATGTGTAGCTGGAATCTGGAACTCTATTGCTTAGCACAGTCTTTTATATCTATACAGCTTGTAAAATGTTAGATTAAGAATGAGAATGTAGTAGTGTGTATTATAATACGGGTTTGTATAGCTGCTGTGCTACTTTAGCAAATAGAAAATGTGTATACATACCAATAAGCTTATTTCCAGCTCGTCAGTCACAAGTTGCAGATTGCATATAAGAATTTCTCGATTTAAGAAGGGTGCTTGAGGTATGAGTATCCTTGTTATAGTATTGGAGAAGTCGAGATAGCCACTGACTAAAATTAAACCACAATGAACTTTTATGGGATTATGCATTGTGACGAATGACTTAGCGGAGTTAGTATCAGAAGAGTGCAGAGTTATCTAAAAAGGATTTTATCTTATCAGCACAGGCATTGTGTGACGTTCTGTTTATGTATATGAGGTACTATATGGGATTAAAATGAGATTCATAAGAACTGCATTCCTTGCTGTTAGCATAGCATACTGTAAAAGTAAAGGAATTTGTCAAAGCTTTTGTTTCCCTTTTGATAAGCCTCTTCTTTCTCGCTCTGTCAATTACATTGTTGTGGAGCTGAAGACAGCTAATAAGTTTTAACTGTGGCGCATCGTTATGTACCTAGGTATTGTTTTATTGTGTAACCAACTGTTATACCACAAAAGACACTTATAGGTCCATTATGCTTGAAACTAGACTTTGTCTGATACGACCACGTACAATATTGGTATATGTACTGCCTTTGTAGTATTAGATCCAATTTATACGGTAGAATTGAGTTTGGACTAATAAATCACATTCGTTAGCCCTGTGAAGACTGACTGCTGTGTAGTATTGGCTTTTTGTTGCATGCATGACTCACATAATCTATGGTGTATACCGATGATGACCAAACTCACGCATATACCGTAGAGTTCTTAAGTAAACGAAAATCTGATATATATAAAGTAAACAAATTTATCTTTTGTTTCTGAAACGGAGGAGTGAGGAGCCTGGCAAGTGAATATTTAATGTCATCGCTTCATCAGCAGAATTCTTAATGAGAAAGAAATGCACAAGGAATGTTTGCTCGGATAATAACGTTTAATAGTAGCTCTAGGAAATGTCAAATCTCTATTATTAATGTACATAGAAGACAAGAAACGAGGAAGAAAAGAGAATTTTAAAGCCTACAATGCGTGTACTGACAAAAGTCATACTATTCAATCAATTCGTTTCGACTTTGTGCACTTCTTGCAAATAACCAGTCTACCTTCCCCGTTTTCAAATTACAGCCGTAGAAATTGCTTACCAAATTGCTGCGTTTGTGGAGCGGAAAATAATCACAGAAATTGCACGCAGAGACCATAGTCCCTGGAACTTGTCGTTCTACACTATGTAGGTTTATATCTCAGGAAACATGATTTAGAAGCTAATATTTCACTATTGTATAGTAAATAAGTCACAAATCGTAGTTTGATAGTTATTCAAGTACAACAGTCGATATAAGTTTTTTCCTTTCTCTTCATTGCGTAGATAGGTAGATAGACATTCTTAGATGGCAATAACAGTAAGTCAAATCAAGACTCCTAGAACATTCCTTGTAACAATCGGTTACCCCAATACTGTAAAATGGCGAAATGCCTTAAAGTATGCAAGTCTATAGTATAAATATACTTAATAGGGACTAGTTTTTTCTCTGCCACAAACCTGAGCAATAATAAAGGACAAAATCATTCAAAAACTTACTACTGAATACAAGTCAGGATAAAGACATTGAAGAAGCATATCCTAGTGGATACTGCTATGTAATAATGGTAACCCAAAACAGCCCACCGAAAGAATTTCCAACTTACAAGAGCCCATAAGGTTCTGTTTTGCCGATTTGCTGTTTAGTATTCTCCGTGGAGTGTTGACTGCCAGCACTAGTGCCTATAACATATAACAACATGCAATAATCTCATTAAACCCTTTAACACATTCAAATAGAAGGGTGCGTTTGTAAAAAATACACTCATACAGCACTTATTCGCAATGGTAGACATGGGCAAGCAGCTAACTACTTATTACATAGCTGTAGGTACGCATTATGTTCAGCAAGAAAGTCAAATCCATAGACTCGACACAAGGAGAGTGGACTTTGCTCATTTCAAAGCCACAAAATGCATCTAAAGTGCATTTGAACTCATACAGTAGCCACATAGGCACATGTATAGGTAGTTTAGTGCGAAAGTCCGTTTCTTATATATAGTATATACACAAAAGTGCAAAAGAAGTTGAATTTGTAGAATCTCATGTTTTTCTCGTCTTCTTTGAACATAAAATGCAATAATTACCCGTAGCGTAGGTACATATAAAACATAATTACATACCAACTCTACCAAGTACTTATTTATTGTGCGTACGTGAAAGCCACTGTGGCTGCCTGAACTGAAATGTCTTCTGTATTCTGTAGAATGTCTTCCGAGCACGTAAAACGCAGGGCAGATAAGAAAACTTTGCTCAAAGAGTGACTCACAAAGAAGTAAACAAAAATTTCATGACACAACCATTTTTCACACTTAAAATTAAAAATATATACTTACTCTGTGCACGAAATGTGTATTTAGACATACTACACAGTTTTCACTTTACAGAAAATAGACTTGATAACCCCAATGACTTTACATAGGGGAATCTTATCAATAAGTGCTATCTTTGTGTATCATCAACAAACAACGAAATAATCCAATAATACAAGGATAGAAATACACGTAGTAGCCATTTCCCACGATATTGTGTTACGATAATAAGAAAATTGCTAATTTTGCAGTTACTCACCAATCTGGAATCTCGAATCCATTGCCCGAGCGAAATTGAGAGCAGAATTGAATTACACAGTGAAAATTGAAACTAAAGCACTTTTAATCGTTTCTTAGTCGATTTCAGTTGTGTTGTTGTCAGCAAAGGCAATACCAGTAATGCACATCAGGGATTTATTACGCTGCTTTGACCCCGTCGCCATGTCGAGACGAGAACGAGACTGTACTGCACTGCGGTTGTGGTGAGAGAGTTCTAGGCGTGTTATAATAGCCAGAAGACGTATTAAATGAATTCAATATTGCTACTATACAGATACAGTAGATACACAAGTGGGTAGATACTACATATAAAACTACTTAAGTAACAACGACCTAATACCATTTTGGCGAAACACTTGTTTAAACTTTAAGTGAGGCTTGCTCCTTATTTTATGTATATCAATTTACTCGATGCATAAATCTCAGTGTGTCTCCAATTATGTAGTTTCGTGTAATTATCTTTTATTGCACTTCTGGCTGGATGAAATCGGAAACCTCCCTACCCCGTAGTGATAAGTTGCCTACGTCATCGACTCTTTTAAATGTAAATGTAAGTCAAACGTAAACAAAATCGAAATCTTTACAACCATTTTATATACGTAAGCACATTACTGGTTTTCATTTCACTCCTTAGAGCACTGTTTCCAGCACCTACACGAATTTACACTAATTTATGTAGCATACTATACTGATAGTAGCTACATAATATATGCCCTTTGAATGTTGAACTTGACTGGAATGTTTACAGGAACTAAAATTATAGGTATGCACTTTCTAAAAATATTTCGTATTACTGATATTATGTTTATATGTATATACAGTCAAAGTTCAATGAATTATGTCTGTAGTAGAAATGTAATAAAATTGTGACTCATAATATTGCACAGATATCACAGTATATTTAGCTACTACTTATATTCACGTTTAATATTTATACTTTTGTTCTTTGTGTTTCTTGTTTAAAAGTGACTTGTACTGATTAAAACTTTTCATTCTCTCTGAAGTCTTCGTCAATAAACAATATAGTTCCTCTAAAGTGTTTGTAGACTAATGCCTTTGTATCCGACTATCCTAGAACTCATGCCTGACGAAATTGTTCCACTAAACACAATGGGCGATACCAGTGTGTTTGAAAATAAGGACAAAGATTTGCCAGAAGACGAGCAAATTCTCGACTCAGCACGTAGAGGCAACATCCCCGAACTAACAGCCTTCATTAGTGCAGAACCGGGAAGTGCCTGGAAGGTTTACGAACCTTCAAAAGACACTCTACTCCATAGGATTGCAGAAGGGGGTAAGATGACAATTTTATACCTCTTTGGAAAGTTTTATATGTTGGGTAGATCCCTATAGGGCTATGGTTTGCTCATTTAAAATTCAAATGAAAGCAGTATTGATTAAATTCCTGCAGTAGGGACATTTAAGGAAGAACTATCACTTCCGATTGGTTATATATTTAACACTATAAACACTAGAACACTGTGCAGTTCTGGGTTCTGGCAATGCAAATGATTTGTTTGTTCAAGTAAATTTTACACTCGCTTTCTATCACATCCGTGTTTTATTGCTTCAAGTATTTAATCCTATATATACCTATTATGAACAGAAAGTAATTGATACTGCGTCTGGATATGGGATAACTAGATCATAAACGAGTGTTATTCTAGTGGATCAAATAATATTAACATTAAACATACTTATATCAACAGGGTATTCTAACTGCTTGGAAGCAGCCAAGTTTATACTCGATAACTGGAAAGCTTTTGGCATAAACTCACAGAACAAGAAGGGATGGACAGCATTACACAACGCTTGTTATCTCAGTCAGCAGTCTGAACTCGTTAAGCTGTTGGTTGAACGTGGAGCAGATACAAATGCAAGGAATGAAAATGGAGAAAATCCATTTCAACTCATCCTCAAATGTAAGAACTTCATTTATAAACTTCTAATTTCCTGTTTTATCTACCACTGACATACGAAAAAATACAAACCTAATGCGAACTTATACTTACAGTCAACCGAAACTAAATGAAAATGTAGATTTGGATACTTTTGGAATTATGGAATTATAACGCAATTTCGCTTATTTTATGGAATCAAAAGAATTACCTCTTCTCAATAAATATCAGATGAATGCGATTTCGATTGTGTAGATTTTAATTACGAACTGTAACATAGTAGCTTTATGGATATTTTATTAAATAAGTTATGATTTTGTTAACTAAACGTATTTAGGCACTATAGTCAGTGATTTATTGAGACTTTAATCTTTTCAATAGGCAATACTCCTCAAGCCATTCGAATAGCTGACATTTTACTTACAAGTAACAGTCAGCTAATAAAAAGTAGATCTGATGCAGGCGAGAATATTGTTGAGACAATGCTGAAGCATTCTGCTCTGAATATGTTTCAATTTCTATGGAATAAGTTTAATGATGAATCTAACTCGGCAATCAAATCTTTACTGGCGGATGTCCCATCATTATGGCTAGCTTGTCAAAAGGGTAAAAAGTTGTATTTGAATTTTGCATAGTCTCATTTCTGTCCTTTGCATGCAAAATACGTACTTGGAACTTTCATCTGTAAACTAATTTCTTCAGGAGATGGTCCAGACGCAGTTAAATGTGTCGAGTTCTTGTTGGACATTCTTTCTGCAGACGCTGTGAATATAGAAGGAAAAGACGGAAACACAGCGCTTCATGTAGCAGCCAAGTACTGTTACGTAGATATATTCAAAGCTTTGGTCTCAAGCCCAAAAACTAAAGTTTCTCAGTTGAACAATAAGGGAGAGACTTGCCTCCATTTACTGGCTCAAGTTTCTGGTAACAGACTTTTTACTGACTTGTGTATCTTACACCAACACCCCGAGATAGTTATTATCGTGCGTGTACCTATATCTCGTGTTTATCTCACTGCTGCTTGTATTTACATGAATGGGTGTTGCTAAAGTCTAATCTGTATGTAAATGTACTGTATCCTCTTTAATGTCATTATAGGGAAATATGCAAATCCGCTTCTTTGTGTCGAGACACTGTTCAGAGAATCTTACCAACTTCGAAACGACGAAGCGGAGCGAAGAAAACTCATTTTATATGAAAATCCCAATTTTAGAATGGAGTCTCCGCTTAAGGTGGCCGTAAAAAATCGAACGACAAAGGTTGCTCGGCTCCTAATAAAAGAGTATGGGCATAAGGAGACGATGTAAGTACAAAAACTTTACAAAAAACCTACCCACCAACACCAACCCAAACTACTTAACACAATACATCCTTTTACCTAGTCTCACTTTTACTGGACGACACAACAATTGTTAGTTATACTCTTTGATCCCTTAACTAAATGAGAACATTTTGATTTCATTATTGCCATATACAGAGTAATTTATGATGACAACCCCATTAGAACCATAAAAAGCACACAGAAACCGTGTACAAATATTATGATGCACTAATACTTATTTCTAGAGCCAAAAAAACGGAGTTGTTGGCAGATATCTACAAAAAAACTCCAGAGGCAGCCGTGCCTATGTTGGACAAGTGCATTTCTTATCTTCCGTCGACTTCTGAAGATGATCTAGAAAAAATCAAGATCGATTTTGGGTATGTTATGCCATTTAGCTTCTAACAATTGCTCTCATTTTTCTATGTCGAATCATTGCAATAACTCACATATTTTCTATGTAGACCTGTCACTGGCTTTGACATCAATGATATCCGGAATGAATCGAAACTGATTCATGGAATATTCGATGCTCCAGTCAGACAGCAGAGAATAATACTCTCTCACCCCGTTGTCAACATTTTCCTCATCGAGAAATGGAATAAATTGCAACCCCTTACATTCTTATACATTCTGTCATATGTAAAATTTCAATTATATTTTTGTTTTGAATCAGCCAATCTTTAGAGTTAAGTATTACCATAACTTTTAATCTCAAATTTCAGTTCATATGGTTAATGATGTACTCAGTCCTTTGCTATGAATTATATCCCCCAAATTGTCCTTCCAATTCAACTGTGACTATAACCGACCAGACCGGATTTACAGACTTGAGAATTTTTCGATCATTGGGTTTCAAGAAGAGATTAGGTGGTAAGTTCATTTTTGTGCATCATATACATATTAATACTTTTCCTGACATCAATTTCATTAATGCTATTGGAAATCTAATTCTTTCACTGTTATCTTTGTTTAGAAGAAGAAAGTTGCAACTTTAATACAGGCTGGGCCAGAACATTGGCCTTTCTGTTGCTACTCTATTTCCCATTGTTTGTCGTACAAGAGGTAGTAAAATTCATCGTAACCAACTGCAGTTTCAAAACGTACTTATTGACTCATCCTTTGTCGATCCTACAATGGGTTAGGCACTTAGTCGTTCTCATCAATATTACTCCAGCATTTATGGACCCAGTAAACATTCCAGCTTGGCAGTACCATATCGGAGTGGTAATTGAAATTTAATACGTTCTTATATGTACAGATTAATGATACACCATTCGTAAATGAAAGGCTTACTGTTACTGTACCATCACAAATCTTTGAAAATATTTTTGATGTCTTATAGGTGATGTTTACTTTCGCATGGTTGATGCTGCTAAATGACTTGGCGAATATTCCAAGATTAGCTCTGCTCTTGTCAATACTTGTTGAAACCGTAAAGAATTATGCACAATTCCTGTTCTTCATCGGTTTCCCCATTTTGGTGGCATTCGTTCCCGCTCTGTGTCGATATGTAGCTAAGGTTGTTCTATAGTTCATTCTTCATCCATAAATAATCTTTTACACATACATGGTTATCTGCTATGTAGTAATTAGCAATGTCAAATCAAAGGGGAATGTTCATTTTGTAATATTTTATAAGCCCACTTTAATGACCAACTTAATTATCGTTTGTACAGGACAGCCAATTCTTGTACCTGCCATTCGGTATCATTAAAAACTTCATGCTAATGACGGGAGAAGTAGAATATAAGGAAACATTCTACGGTGATGATGGCCCAGACCTTACCAAAAATGCTATTGTCGGCCAATTCATCATTGTGATTGCAGTATTCGGATTTGGCTTGGTATTAGCCAACGTATTAACCTCTGTGGCCGTCAAAGATTTCCAGGCAAGAAAAACTATTCAGTTCAATATGCTAGTTTAATATTATTACATACCTACCTACATAATGTAGTATAGTATCAGTGGTGTAACGGTGTAAGTGGTATACCATGTACAGTGCTTACAGTACACAACATTGCTTATAATTTGCTTTGTTATTGGCATACAGGATTTGTTCAAAGATGCGGAATACAAGACGGCAGTGATGCAGCTACAATCAATAAATTTTGTTGATTCTCTTGTTGTGTGGCTAAGTGGCTTCCCAGCCACTTCCATGTTAAGCCTACGCATGACTCAATGGAATCACTTGGATTTTAAAGGAGGGTATGATTCGTATGATTATATAGCACAATGACTTCCTCTTTTTAAAATATAGACATATTCAGATTCTAATACTGATTCTGATTAGTACACATACATGTGATATGTACTATAGAAGTTTAAAGCAGTTATTGTATTCATATAACAGGATTACGAGGACTATTGAAAACATGAAAACTGATGGATATTCTGAAGAATTGAAGCAACTAGTAAAAGACATTGCCATTCAAGAGACGATTTCGGTGGCTGCTGAGGGAAAGAAGCCTGTAAAGAAAGCCTTTGGATAGATATTTTAATATTGTATTACTCTATGACGTAGGTAACGTAACGAAATGAACAGATATATTAATCTTAGTTTAACTTAATTATACCAACGCATTATATCGTAACATGCATCTATTAACATGTACTTAAATATGATTATATTAATAGTTGATATATACATTAGAAATAAACTGGAAATGGTTTTGACTAATATACTTAGTGCTTATAGGATTTACACCAACAACGTAAAGGACATTATTTTTATTTAGCTCTTACATTTAAATCTGTATGGGGAGAATAGATATCGAAGGGCAAATCAAAAGATACATTAAAGATCTGTATTAATTTTTCGGTTCTGTATCACCTGTTTGTAGGTAACAAACGAGCTTTTACAGCTTAGGCTCAGTCATGAAAATCGATTCATAGAAATCTTCGAAACCATTGTGAGAATATGGAACCGAATACTCATCAAAGTTGGATATTAAAGTACATCTCAACTTGCCACGAATATGAATGCATACAAGCATATAATGCAATGTACTTTATTGATATTTATATGAATAAGTTTGGTATTTTGGCATATGGAGCTTTCGGAAGCATCAAAGGCAGGGTTGTGGTTATTTGGACACAAGAGAAATGAACTGAGAGCAGAAAAGGGAAACACCAGACAAAACCAAAACATTTCTCCCTATAAGCGTGTGAATCTGAACAACTGGAATCTAATCTAAAAGTAAATAAATATCTAATCGATAGCTGGACAAAAATATAAGCGATGTGATGCAGTAATAATATTATTACTATGTCATGTAGTGTAAACGAAATGCCAACAATTTAACCAATGACCATTATAACAGAATAAGTTTTTGTTTGAAGTTTGAATAAGTGTTTGCAATAGAACCCATTTATAATATAATTGCCCAGCCCGTCACCTGAATTCTCTAAATATTATATCTATACCCGATTGTCATTGTCTTACTTATGTATAATCGGTCATATCATAAACATGTAGATTTAGGATGCATGCGGCGGAAGACGAAATAATGACCAACATGACACACAAAAAAGAAACACACTAATAACTTCTTTAACTGACATTGTCTACATTTTTTACTCATTCATGAAAGGAATTCTGGCATTAACACTTAGCTTACAGAAATTGAAAGGATGTCAATGTTCAATAACATTTAAGCGTACAACGACGAATGGGATGAGACTAAGAATTCCATCTTAAGCCACTGCTACATTTGCGTAAATATTTACTTAAATAAATAGCAATAATATAAATGAAATTGTTGCATGACTAATCTACTTAAACATATTACTGATATTATTTACAAAATTTTACTTTCTTTCTTTTCTCTTTTCTCCCACATATCTTCCAAAAGGAGGAGGTTTAAAGTCAATTCGCTTATTTAAATACAAGTTAACAGCGTTTTTATACCGATTAAGTTTTTCTTCCTTTAGCATCTGTTCTTCTTTATACCATGCAGGCATTAAAGGATCTTGCCATCTTCGTGGTACCGGAACTTCCTTAGCTCTTTGAATGCATTCTTGAACAAACTGTTTAGCATCAAACTGTTCAAATTTTCTAAGCTGAGCCAATTTTTCATCCAGAAAAGCCTTTTCTCGTCTGGTCTTCCGCCTGGTCTTTATCTTCTCCCATCTAAACCTCATCTTCTTTCTAAGTTTTCTTAATTTATGCTTGTTCATCTTAATTCTTCGGATAACAATAAGCCTCGCGGCTTGTTTTTCGATACCACTGTTTTCGGGTATAGGACAATCAATGATGTTCATAAATGGTAATAGAGGATCTTCAACATCAACTTGATTCTTTTTAGACGGGTCCTCGTAAATTGAAGAAATCCTGTTGTTCCCGATTCCTATAGCAGGACGATCGTACGATGGTATGTGTACATCCAGAGATCTTGATCCAATTAGCGAGGCTCCGCTGGACAACGACCACATATCCTGAGGACGTTGCTGGTTCGAAGTCTTTGACACCAATTGTGGTAGACCTATTAAAAATCAGAGAATTATTTCACTTCCTTTTAAAACACATAAACAACCAACATCATTACAAATATGTCCCATAAATTCATCTTCAGAAATTGTGACTATTACTGGAATTGTACTATTACCACAATCAATAAGAATAAGACTTACTAGGGAATCCAAAAGCAGAATTAATTCTCGTAGATCCAGAACTGGTGCCGATTGTTGAATTAGACCTAATGGACACATTGCACATCTTACTGCATAAAGCAGTTAGTGAAAGTGTTTTCTCCAGCGGCTTTCTAATCATTTTTATGATGCCAACTAAAAGTGAAACAACACACTTGCCTTTAGGAAAATTTTGGCTGTTTGCAGCAGTCAGTCTTTCTGAATGATCGGAACTTTGTGAGAGCCGTTTTAAGTTTTATGTAGTTTTAATCATCGGACTAAATATACTAATTAATCATCATATACTTAACTCACTAACCTACATTTTTGGTTTTTTAAGACTAATTAATTTGACCAGCCAACCTAATCACGCAGCGATATCTGCTCCGATTTCGATTTTTCGAAGCTGCTTCTGCTTAGCGGAATTGCCGAAGTTCTAGTAGCAAATTTCCCGGTTAGTTTGTTGCGGCTTATTTGAATTTAACATGATCTCACAATGAATAACATCGCAAAAGCAATACTTTATAGACCGTCTGAGTTGATTATCTGAGTTTGAGTTTATGATTATTTAGTGAGTGTGTGTATCACTTGGTATCACTCGATGTAAACAAAATTACTAATTTTATTTTGTTGACGGGCCAGGTTAATTATAATTATTCCTCGTACCAGTTTTAAAATATTACTGCTCATTTTGGGTTTAAAGTCTTGTTGCTTTTGTACTGACTTCATTTCTGAAACACTGTAATAAGAAGTGTCAACGTCAACTGTCGCTGACTTAATTACTTTTTCCTCTTCCTCATTGTTCATCATTCATCAGCGATGTTTAAGAAACCTTTGGAAAAAACACTTTCACTAACTGCATTATGCAGTAAAATGTGTAATATAACTGCCCGGTCAAGTTCCACAATCGGTACCAGAGTCGCCCTAGACCCTTTAATAAGCGTCCAAAAGCAAACTAATTATGGTGAGAAGTGGCTTTCACTTTTAATTTTAGCTAAAATATTTCTATTAAAATGTTAAGTATGCTTACATCTAACATAAAGAAAGTGGGGGGAAAAGATCTATTGTCCAATTTAAAGAAAAAAGATTCTATCTCCCCAAAATCAATGTCATTCTTTAGAGAAGATCTAGTGGAGGAGAAAGTACAACAATCTAGACGGTTACCATTTAACTTTCTCTGTGTAAATGATATTACTCCTTTTTTACTTTGAATGCCGTGTGAAGCTTTCACTTGGTGAAAGTTGTATGTTAAAGAGGCCACAGTGTTCACCTTTCAGCTTAATCCTTTCACTATAATTTTTAGTGTATCTCTACCTCTGGAATACCTCTACCTATTTTTGTATTAAGAATCGAATGCCACGTACATTTAATTTACTTTAATAAAATACATATCTACATTCTACTTTCTCTATTCACTTTTACTCAGAGCCTTATTGGTAAAATATTTTATTGTTCCATTTTACAGAAGGAATCACTATTACCGTTGATGGAGTGGAAGGGAGACCTTTATATTTAGATGCTCAAGCTACAACCCCTATGGACCCCAGGGTTTTGGATGCTATGCTCCCATATTTGACATCGTTTTACGGAAACCCTCACTCAAGAACCCATGCTTATGGTTGGGAAAGCGAGAAAGCAGTAGAAACTGCTAGAGAGGTAAATAATTTGATGTTTCTTTTGTAAAGTAGTTGCTAAAATTCTCAGGTTCGATGTTCGATTCCTGAATGACCATCTAATTTTTTTAATTTTCTAAATACACCTGATGGCTTAAATTCTAATTTCTAAAAATGATGTTTCTTCTTCCTTCACATATTGTTTGTAAGTGAGCTGATTTGGAATTTTGGTTTTTGTAGCGAGTTGCGAAAATAATCAACGCAGACCCAAAAGAAATAATTTTTACATCTGGTGCAACTGAATCTAACAATATCGCTGTTAAAGGTGTTGCACGTTTTTACAAATCCAAGAAGAACCACGTTATTACTACTCAAACAGTAGGTTAACTATTACCTTATTAGTCAGTAACACTTCTTGTGAGCTACAGGTTCATTTTTAAAACTGTTTTATTGATGCTGGTAATTACAGGAACACAAGTGTGTGTTGGATTCATGCCGCGCGCTGGAAGCTGAGGGGTTTAAGGTTACGTATCTTCCTGTTCATACAAATGGAATTATCGATATTGAACACTTTAAAGAAAGCATTACACCGCAAACAAGTCTCGTTTCTATTATGGCTGTAAATAACGAAATAGGTGTAAAACAGCCAATTAAAGAGATAGGTAAGCTATTCTGTTTTATGCATACGTCATTATTCATTGTGTAATATAATAGACTGAACTGAACTGTAAAAAACACTCAATTATTGTCTAAGTCTTGATAATATATTTGCTTTTAATAAAATTCAGGGCGGATTTGCCGGGAGAAGAAGGTATTTTTTCATACCGATGCCGCTCAGGCTGTTGGAAAAGTACCAATGGATGTCAATGATATGAATATTGATCTAATGTCTATTAGTGGACATAAGATCTATGGTCCTAAAGGTGTAGGAGCTTTATATGTTCGACGGCGACCTAGGGTTCGCGTAGAACCAATTTTCAGTGGCGGTGGACAAGAGAGGGGCATTAGAAGTGGAACTTTACCAACTCCTTTGATTGTGGGATTTGGTTCCGCTTGTGATATTGCACTTCAAGATATGGAGGTATGGTAGCTAACCGATTAATTGTCATATCAAGTCATACATTGTCATATAAGCTTGCGTGTAAAGTCGATTTGTATCATTTGCATAATACATCACTTGCCAAAATATTCTTAATGAGTGAGTCTTGTTATTTTTAGTATGATTTGAAATGGGTGGAGAAATTGTCCGAAAGATTTATCAAGACAATAATGAAGAGCATGACTCATGTTATCAGAAATGGCGACGAAAAGGAAACCTATCCTGGATGTGTTAATTTGTCATTCGCGTATATTGAAGGTGAGAGCCTTCTGATGGCTCTGAAAGATATTGCTTTGTCTAGCGGAAGTGCTTGTACATCAGCTTCTTTGGAACCTTCTTATGTTTTGAGAGCAATTGGGGCCGATGAAGATTTAGCTCACTCGTCAATAAGATTTGGGATAGGGCGGTTTACTACAGAGGAAGAAGTGGACTACACAGCAAAGAAATGCATAAAGCATTGCGTTCGGCTTCGTGATATGAGGTTAACAAAATAATTACACTTACTTTCATACATTAAGATAAGATTCCCATTTTGTAAAAAATATTTTTGATAAAACATTCTGATGAAATTTTTGTTTTGATAGCCCGTTGTGGGAAATGGTACAAGAGGGCGTGGACTTAAAGTCAATTAAATGGTCACAGCATTAAGCTTCATATGGGCTACCAATAAGAAAATCCGACGTGAGACATCAAGAACAGTTATTTTAAGTTAATAATTTGGAAGCTTACCTAATAATTACGACATAATAATACGTGTGTGCTATGTTTGGGCAGTAACTGACGGGTATAAAGACAGAGCGGTGAGATTTGTCTTGCTCTTTATTATTTGAGACAGATTATTTGTAATTGTAATTGTTAAGTAACTTTTTGGTTATTAAAATTCTTCAGCAATTCTAAATATGTAGTATAAAGATCTTTGTCATTAGGTCACATTCTCACAGTGCAAGCACTTGTCACATTAATATCAACTTTCATACAGATGATGGTTTCGAATAGTGATGTGATATGATTTACTCAATCTAACTCCCTCCCTCCTAGTTGGTTAATTGTAGTTTACTATGTTTACTTACTAGAATTTTTGTAGCAATTGATGTATTCTTTAACAAAACCTTACACCTGATATTAATGACTATGACTATTTTATTAAATATATGGAGTATAGTCGACTAGTATATAAATGTAAGTATGTACTATGTACCTAATTTCTCTGTGTAGTCTGAATATAATATGCCTATTTATATTAGCTATTGCATATGTAGATCATTCAAATTTTACACATTTTATCCATATCACAATCGTTAATTATATGATCAAAACCATTTCGTAGCTCTTCGTAAGTACATAGCCAATTTCCTCCACAAGCAGGTAGATCGATGGGCTCTTCTTGAAAAATTGTTCCAATATTGTAAGAATTTGAGCATCTGAAATAATTAAACAGTAATATTGATTATAGAACGCATCGCAAGTATATTTTCCCTAAAATAGCATGTTATTTTTCTATGCGTTGTAGCTGCGTTGTAGCCATAATATTGTAGTCTATAAGCCAAGTAGTAAGTAGTTAAAGCTAGAGAAGAAATTAATAAACCTGCTACGTACTAATTATTAAAAAGCTTTTAAAAATATACTCAATTTTTTGTATAATAAGCTGGTTTTACTGTATATCTTATTTGCACGAATAAATTATAAATTATCTAATGTGCTATTTTTCGTGTTACTAAAAATTAGTAGCTTACTTATATAGCACAAAAGCTATGTTGGTCCCGAATTTATCTATCACGCTTGTTCTCCATTTTCGACTATCCATATGCGTACGGTAGTTATCGTGTCGCAATTCTTCAGTATCATTAAACAGACCTAACCGCGCTAGGAGCTTTAAAGTTGTTCCACTATGTGTGAAATAGGCTATGACGGATGGAGAATTTGGAGGATCCTGTATTTTTTTCCTGAAAGAACCATTCGTTAAAACAAAAGATACATCTGATTCTGATATATGTCTTTGATATTTGCTTAGATATAAAAAGTCATAGAAATATTGCCTTACGAAAAATGATTCATCATGTCTCTAATGGCTGGACATGCTTGTTTGTAAGTCAGCTCAAACCCGTAACCGTCAACCCAGTAATATTCCAGATCTTGTCTATATTCTAACATTTTGAAAGCATCCTCATCAAAAAATGCACACCATGGAGAAATAAGGGTTGGCTTCCAGGACGTTTCAAAAGCGCATGCTAAATAAATTGTTTCGATTTCTAATATAGAAAGCTCTCTATCAAAGCCACTTCTTATTAGTGTTTTCTTAATTGTGGATTGGAAAATTTCAGAATTCTCGAATAAAACACGTTCTTGGTAAGTCTCAGGATTTTTGTCCACATCGCGTTTCCATTTTGGACAACCTTTATAAAACTAAAAGCAAAATTCCATTTTGAAATTGTCTCATCCGTAATAACAAAAAACAAAGGCATCAACTTACCCTCAAAACTGGATCAGCGTCCAAAGCTGGTGGGTACCAGACGGTATCAGCACCATTCTTTCCTAAAATTCCTTCTGCAAATGATCTAGCACTTGCTTCTGTGCGCTGGGTTCGCGTGAATTTTAACTTATAAGTTTCATTTCGGAACTGCTTTAGAAATAACCCTGGAAATTTCTGCTGGAATCGTTTGCCTATACCAAAAAGTTCTGCTTCTCCTTGGGCTACTAAATACTTTTCTGCTGATTCAATTAAACCTGGAAAAAATCCCCAATTTTTCAAAGCTGAAATCTCTTCATCACAAAACTGGCCTAAAATACAGAATTAAATATTAGTTACTTACAGTTGGTCGATTTTTAATAACATGAATTTGTGCATATAATTATTTAAGATACTAATATTTTATTCTTGAGTTAACCTTTTCCATTTTGGTGGTTTTCTAGAATTTCTTCTCGCAAAGGCACCAAGATATTTCTCATTTTTGTGATTACTCCTGCGCTTGGATGTCTTGATCCATGTCGAACTATCATCCATATTTGTTCAGCAGTACATCCTAGCATAGATAACAAAAGTATGAATTTGTACAGTTAAGTTAAACCTAAATTAAACTTGGGACCCTTTCATGGACCCTTTCATGGCTCGTTTTTGAAATGTAGAAAAGTAAATCATTGGAACAAAAAATTACCTTGTGGAACAAGTAGATCTTGACTACCACAGTTTCCGGCAATGCTACATAATTCATGTTGTGAATGAATGTATGGTGACTTTGTGGCCATGTGCTTAACGGGGAATTTGTACCGAACTTTACATTGGCCATTGGAGTCCTTGCTTATATTATAATAATTTAGTGCTATTCCAATTAGTCCTACTATCACACTTCCTATCAGCACTTTGATCATTCTTTTTGTCGTATCATGTACACTCTAGTACTTGTCAAACAATTAGTTTTCTGATTTCTGTAGAGCCCCGAATGAAATTTTGACTAACAGAGATACGCTAGTAGGTTTGGGATCAAATTTTGAAATTACTGGGATTAGCTGGACTGACACGGTGACACGCTTGGAAATTGCTACATAAATCCAGAGAAATTTTAATGAATACAAAAATCGGTGTAGTTTTTGTCCACTCAACAGTTAACAGTGGAAAAGGAGAAAGAAAACTAATTTTTTGACGTCTTACTAGAAAGCTGTTGCTTCCAATTTGACTGCTTTCCATTTGCTTTCACATCCCGGTGCATATCATTTGAAAATGTACATAACAAAAAGGTTGGTATAAAATCTCAGCGGATGATGGCGCTACAATCAGGCAATAGAATTGGATTGGAAGTGTTTGCTATTTTGGCATAACTTTTAGCTCTTTTCCCTTCTATTTTACAGTTCTGTTCTGATAATTTTATTGTATTTCAAATCCATGTGTTTGTGATTGTGGGTTACACTTTGAAGGCTGAAACTAATAGTTCTATTCTATCTATCTAGCGTTCTTCGGGTAGTATTAAGTCACAGAAACAAACTGTAGACAAGTCTAAAGATTTTACTGGTACTCGTACATTTGATAATGAAAAATAAATTCTGAAATCGTCTATGATATCAAATTCCTTACTGTAATACCAGTAATTATTGATGGCTTTACTTAAGGGGGTGTGGAGACTTAGAGCGAAAATGATTCCATTATTGCAACATTTACAGAAACCAAATAGTTATTGTATCCGGGGTATAGTAAGATAAGTGTAATATCTATATAAGTAGCTTGTATGGGCAGGTACTGATTGTAGTACTATAGGCACTCAGGTTCTGTAAAAAAGCTGCGTAGTACTTTATTATGTTATAGCATGCCAATTCACTACATAATTAAATCGAATCAAATGTATGTACAGAGGTGTAATCAGTGTCAGTAGTCTAACCCTAATTGACATAAATGCATATTTCCAGAAAATCTAAGACACCACAGCTGACAACAGCTTTTATTAGCCATTTTTAGCAAATATATAAGAAGGTAATTCGATGTGATAAGTGCTAATAAAAGAGACTGTTTGTATTCAGTGGATATACAGTGTTTGTTTACACAATTTATTTAGGTATAGTATAAGTACATTGCATTTACGTTTAAATATCCCCTATAAAATAAAGTATGATCTCCCTAATACGAACTGATACCAGTATATTACCAACATAACACAAACAGCATTGCATAATTAAGTTTAATTATCTATAGGTATTTAGTTGTCTTACAGGACATGGCTTTGTTATACACATAAATAAACACAACAATATCTAATGTCTACCACCTCAACAGGGTAACCTGCAACTCTAAAGCAAGTTTTCTTTCCTTTCGCTGGGAATCACTCAAAGTATAAAATCAGTCTAAAGGTACTTAATATGCTAATTACTCTAATTAGTATACACTCTTCCACACACCCCTTCACCAGGGTCTCCACATGTTGTCTTTCTCTTTACTATTATTTCTATTTGTATCCTGAGACATGGAAGAAATGGGTTCAACTTTCACCACTCGTCTTTCTAGTTGACTGCCTTCTCTCTTGATTCGGTGCAAGGAAAAGTCTAAAGGAGTTCCCGGAGTACTATTTCCGGTCAAATTGGCAGGATTAATGAGATGATGTCCAGCCTTTTCGATACTTTCACAGATACTCATCATGTTGATGCTGCTATCACTGCCTGTAGATATATTCGGGGTGTCTGTTTCGTGGAAAGAGGAAGTTGTTGTTTGAGGTGACAAGCTAGGAGACGGCGGGGGTGTTGGTGGTCTTTTGGCTACAGATGAGAAGGCAGAACCCATTCTGTTGAGATTGTTGTGGAAAGTGGAGCTGGTGACAGTAGCCGAAGGTGGAGTGTGCCCACTGTTGTACCGGTTGTTGTTTACATCTCCCATGGGCGGCATTGTCGCCTGTGGAGATATTAATCCAGCTGCAGACGGAGGGGCGGGGTGGAGGCCTAGAGTGTTCGGCGTCGCTGCTGGAGGCTGAGCGAAAGACAGTCCCAACGGAGAATAGCGTGGAGCCCCGAAGGTCATAGGGCCAACTTGCTGGAGTCCATTGACACAGGCCCCTAAGTGCCCTGTTAGTCTCTGACGGATACCAGGCTCTACTCCGTCTAATCTTCCCATGTAGCGACTCACCTATTGTATTCAAAATCTCGTATTAGTTAAGGAAAATGACAACATTCAAGAAATAAGATTTATGGAATAAAACACCTAAGAGTAAACATCTTAAGTAGAAAATTGGGGTGAAATGATTCTTGGTGAGAATTAAATTGTTCGTGAAAAGAGATAGAATACTAACCTCTGTAGCACATTCGGAAAATCCATTTTTGAAACGATGTAGAACAGTCGGATCAGTTGCCATTGCTATGGCCAATTGGTTTCTTTGCACATTTTGAAGGTGTCTTACAGTCAATTCAAGAATGTCGGCCTTTTCTAGTTTTGAGTGCCGAGCAGGGTCTTTCCGCATTGCCTCCAGCAGAATTCCTTTCAAATCATTGAGACAATTGTTGATTCGGGCTCTCCTGCGTTTTTCCATTATTGGTTTGTTACTCTAAACAAAGGGAAGAAACTAATGTAATTACGGACACACAGATAAGAGTAGGTACCCTTCTATTAGTTGTCAGCTATTGATGTATGCTACACAAAAAATATCCCGCAGTATCGGAAGGCTGACTTCTTTAGGTAAATTTACTCGGCACAATCTGGGAAGTATTTATTGGGCAGAGCCAGTTTTTCAAAGATATCCCAACTAGTTAGAAATATTTAACAAATGATGGGTTTGCTTTAGTTACCTTTCTGATTTCTGCTTTGTTATGATGACCTCCCGAGCCGTGGCTGTCAATCTGCACGTCAAGATCATCGTCTGCCTCCGTATCGTGGAATGTCATCATGGGCTGCATCATTGAGTCCACTTTCATCTTGACTGTTCTTAAATTCTTCTTAACTCACTGTCAACTTGCTAACAACTAGCAATACAATAGATAATTATGGACCACGGAGAACAGGCTTTCTCTAGTTCCAAATTGTGTAACAATAATCCACTTGTTTTCCCATGTGACAATAATCACTTCACAGTGTAAGAACCTTAATAACTTTAACTGCACAATACTTGGTCCTTCTCCGGAACGGTTAGTACGGATTACTAAAATTTTCCAGCGGGTAAACTCGGTGTGCGACGGAAATAGGTTAACTAATGAGAAAAACGGAAGAAGTGTTCGGAGGAAGTTGTCTGTTCCAAAGTCAGCACAGGAATAGAGTGAAATGAAGAGATCTTGTATTTGGAAATTAGGGAAGGAAGAAGAGTCTGAATCGCACTTACTTACACAGAGAGTATTAAGTTGGGAAAATAAAGTAAGTACCTCATCTAGGCAGGAGACTATATTACATTATGGTTTGGCAGTGAAGGGCGGATTGGATGTGGATTAGTATAATGGATAAGACACATGTATTGTACGAGTAGAATAGATAGAGTTAACAAAACATAACATCTGAGATACAGAAAACATGCATAACGCTGCATTGCAAAGGATGTTTTCTATTGGATCAACTCCCGTGGGAAATGTTTCTAGAGTGTGGGAATGCGGCAGTGGCAGTCGTGCACAGACAGAAGAAGTGGAGAACATGTAGCAAGCAACCAGTAGACAAGACCAGGTAAGTTCAGTTAAGGTACTTACGATAATATTAAATTTGATAGCCACCTATAAACACACATCTATTAGAGAGATCTAGACGGGGTAGGGTAGAGTCCTCCTATATAGATATGCATACATTCATCATACTTATCACATCAGGTAGGATCAAGATGCATTGCATAGCTCTACACACGAATGCCACGCCAGATCACAAACCATATAATCGTCTGACATATAGTACATAACGATACAGTAGAGTACGTGGGATAGGTTTACATTGTTATGCTTCCCATGCCCATCCAGACAGATGATGAGGTGAGGTGAGTCGAGTTAAAAGGAAAAAGGGTTCCGCACCTGCAGCAGTGAGTAAGTGAGTAAATGCAAGTCAAACGGACTACCTTTCACGTTACGTTTCCTATGTTTTGTTTATGCTGTGGCTCGGCTGTGGGTTTTGTTACTCTACACACACAACAACATCCAATCCCACTACTACTACTCTAATATTGTCTTTTCTATGTGAAGGTATGGCACTTTTACGCTCAGGTATTCCATTCCCTCCCGAATCTCATTCCCATGACGGAGAAAAAGATATGCGTGGATGTGGCTGCATGCTGCATAGATCCCCCAACCAGTCAGTCAGCAGTCCAGCATCCTCATCTTTCAATTCATCTCTTATAAGATCTTTCAACCCGGTTTGGTTACTCTATATACTTATATAATAAAGTATATATATATTTTATATATATATAAAATGTACTTATACTGTATTAGCATGTATGTAACAAAGTGGTCAGTAATAGTAGTAGTAGTATAAATATGTAAGATCAGTATAGTTCCAGAAATGCAAAGGGAGGTTTGCTTAAGACAAGGGAATGGAGGATAAGGCAATGATGAAGCAGGTGGAGTGCGAGTGTCGCGTGGGGAGCCACTCCATCGGAATTCTCAATGTGTGAGAACGCTCTGGCCGACTCGTTCCCATGCCATGCCAAGCCATCCTTATACCTATCCAAGTCTATATAATAATCTAATCTAATGTAACTTGAATTCCTATACATTGTTTCATATAGAGAATCCCATCTCATACATTTACATGCTGATGATGTGATGTGAAGGCATCCGCTTAGACCAGACCGACTTTTTTACACATTTTTTCCGAGGCTACATCCCTCACTCCCTCCAGGCACCAACACACTCTTCTTCCTCACTTGACCTTTAGGGCGAATTATTATCTATATCGACCTTCCTGTTCGACTGGACTCGACTGGACCTGCTGGCTTTTCGTGGCTTGCTCTCCACCTATCCTCCTCTAGTATACCGGACAATAATCCAATTCAGGTTCACTTCACATTCACATCCATGCTTGCAACTAACTACGATGTGAATTGGGAAATGAACTACCACTCATAAGTATAGGGCGCTTTTTTATTTACCTTGTCGTTACCAAAGATTATTACAGCATAAGCTCCACTATGTAATTATCATTTTATAGCACACCTACTTTGTTTTTCTACTTCGACTTCACACAACTCTACGTGAGAATCAACTAGCTATGATCATATCATATGGGCAAAGAGCACTTATACAATAATATTTTGTTCACCATCTGACCGATTTGACCCCGTGCTCTATAGCTACATATATAATAAATATCATTACACTTTTGCCTTTCTCATACCATTAGAGTTCAATTCACGAGAGAAAGAAACTCAAAAGACACGCAGCAGTTCGACTCGTAGAGTTACACAACAGAACATAAGTAACACCATTAGCCACAGATAAGCCAATCTCATCTACTCTTTCTATCCCCGTTCACAGACACTAAATAACAATTGATCATTTATCATCCTACATTAGCCTTTTGATCCGAGATCATGCTGGAAAACTATTTTCATTGATAGAAACTAACTATCTTTAAGAATGATGAATAATACATGATATAAGTCCCTGATTTACCTATTCACTTAGCTAATACCTTAAGATGTTCAACAAGGGTGTGAGATTTTACTGTGCTCATATACTTTACTTGTTTTACATTTCAGTGCATCATGGAGAATCTCAATGTAATAAACACGATTTGTTGTTCCCAACTAGCATGGGATTTGCAGTCAAAATGCGATATTTGTAAGCGCGTGTTCACTTTAACTTCACACTGGGTTATCAATGTTAAGATCTTTCGAAATTAAACCTAATATTATTGGTGCCTAATCCTTTCGAAATTCTTAATAGTACTGGGGGCCCTAGTATATTATAAGAATAATTAGTGCCTAATGACAGAGCATTTGATTTACTACTAAAACCCTGATGGACCCGTACCACAAAGACGTATTGAAATCTATACGACTTAAGTAAAAAAGAAAATTACAGAGATTGAAAATTTACTTAACGGTTCAACTATCAGGTAGGTTTGATAAAACTGTATTTGTATAATTCAGGTCGATATTGCTGAAGGTGTGCCTTAGTTTTAAATTATTGTGGTACCAAATTATCAAATGTTGATACAAGGAATGATTACTACGAGCATCTTCCAGCAAGGATCTCCTTTACATCTGTTTGCAATAATATTTATCATGTTGGTATTTTGATATGTTGAAGAACTAATAAAAATACGACCTATTTCTTTAATTACTGTTCTAAGAATGCAATTTGCTACTAAATACTTAGGGTGGTGAACAGTTATTGTTTTTGTGGGATGTTATTCTAATGAGATCTCATGTGTCTATACCGTTTTTGACATGTCATTTGCATTTTTAATAGAAGCCACATGTAAAGCTAGTGTTCGTACCAGTTATAATGGCTTACGGGACGAAGGAAAGCAACAGGTAGTAGTAGTATTCGCTATTTCGCTGCTGCACAGAGATGCTTGGCAAACGTAGAGAATTGATCTTACTGTTGGTTGGGAATAGCGGTGCTACTGACTTGGATATGCAGAGAGAGCTGTCATATAACACCCATGTCACGTAACGTCGAATCTTTCCCTTTTAGCCGTGTTATATGATGCCGTCGTCTTATTATGTAAATCCTAAGTGCCTAGCGTGAGATCTTTTATTGCATCTTTAAACCAGAGGTCAGTAGCTCATGACCTCTCTCATTCCTCCTGTAAGGTACATATGGGCGAGACTCAAATATTCACAACCTCATCTCTCAAACTAAAGACCTACCTTTAATAGTCATCTATGACTTAAAACAGAAGTGATCTTGTTCTTCTACCGCTCGTGTAGAACATTTCCGGAAATATTTAGCTTACCAGCACGAAACAAGTCCGCAATGTATTCGGCGAATATATTTAATATAATAATAATAATATTTTATACATATGTAATTATTATTATAGATTGAAAATCAATAAAAATTACTGTATAGTACATAAAAATAGTAGTATATGATTTTTATTCCCCTTTTGAACCGAACTATGGAATGTTTACATGCAGCTTGCATGCAAAAATACATTTCCGTAAGATTCTGCACGTAAATGATTGCTTTCTTGCTTTCCGGACGTACCCAGCCCAGTACTAATAGTTAACAGAGCCCTTTTACTGACTATCCTGACATAAATCTGTGTACAGTTGTAAATATATTTGGAAAGATCCATTGATGCAGCTTAGCTCTTTAATAGGTATTAAATGTCCCGAGGCTCTGTTAATTACAAATGCAGTACTGATAATTGCCTTTTATTACCTACTACACCCTAAATCTAATAAACAAATTTCTCACTAGTACATAAAATCAGATCACTTGTATAATTTATTAGTATGTAACAACATCAAGTCTAATTGGTTCATCTTAGGTGATATCTGAGAGTAACAGGTTTGGAAACAGCGGTAGAGCACACTAAACAAGGTTTGCAAATTAGTGATAATCTAAAGGGTGAGTGGCCACACCACAATGGAAAAGCAGTCTGTTGTATTTTGCTTATCTAAATGTTGAGTTGTATTTTGCCAGAAGCATACTAATACAATTGTAAGTATTAAGGTAGTCATATGGGGACAAGTGTATAGGATTATCTACGCGCCACA
>JABASH010001290.1:0-27652 GCA_019776445.1 Tomocerus maximus | reverse complement strand
ACTATTTCTAATGTTGAACCTAATACTAATATTATTTGATTGCAGCACTAACTACTAGCTGTCTGTAGACTCTCTCTCTCTCCTACTGGCAATTCTTCACGGAGCAAAACTAATTCAGACCAACCAAACGGACTCTGGGGCAGTCGCTACAGGAAGCCCGTTCGGTGGGATTCATCATTGTAGACCTAATAAATGAAATAAATATCTTAAAACTGATTATTGCTTCATGACTGCCAAAATCTCACCAAGAATTAACTACTTTCACAGGATTGAACCTACGAAAGTTTGGATCCGAAAAACATTTAATAATATTTTTAAAACATTTCGAATTTTAGCATATTTGACAAGTTATGCCGAGTAATTATTTAGTCAAAATATATCTGTTGTCACAGCCTTATTTATTTAGCTATTTAAAACGCGGGTCAAATATGACAGCCTGTGTGCTTGTTATAGACAGGCGGTACAATGCCGTAAGCCGTACCTGCAGAGGACAAAAACATAAGCTCCTTTCACAAACTTCATCGCAGTGATTGCCAAGAAAAATACGGAGTATGATTTCTAGTTCTTGTTCCCATTTCCCTTATACTTATTAGGCTGAAGTACAATATTACAGCAATAACATGTCGAAAATGGGTTGCTGTATATCCCAGCATCTTGTTTCTTCACTTGATCATTTACTAATTAAGGCAATGAGTCTTATACGCAGTATTTTCTGTTAAGTAAAGTTTCATAAGAATTACGGCAACTGAAACTCGTACCTGAGTACTTTACTGATGAAGGAGACTTCCATTTTATAACAATTTTAATGGAACGAAATCCGTTTCGGTTCATATTGTACCATGTCAGTACATTTTCTTCAGGCAATAAAATATGGTTACATACCGATACCCTACAGTAGGAACTTGTTTATGCCTTATTTCACTGAACTAGATAAGTTTCGTAATGGCCAATGGTAAACTCTTAGCAATAACTCAATCAATTGAGAAACTCTAGACAGGAGAGATATTTAGGAAATAGGAAGTAATTCAGTTAAGATTGTTCTTTGCTCCATAAAAGCAATAATTATCATAGTAAGCCAGTGAGCGAGAAAGAGAAAGCAGTGAAAGCACACTTTCGTTCAAGCATGTATCTTGGGGCACTCTAATACAATAGTAGCAAAACAATAAACAACCTGAACAATAATTGTGTATTGTTAACGGGAAGTAATTATTTTTCGGAAACAACGCAAAATCACCCGAATTGTAGTACCTCCCCTATTATAGTATCTCCCACTGGTAACTACCTCCCATAATTATATTTGGTTTGTGAATGGTAACTTAAAACTAGATAAAAAATACTAGCAAACGGCAATTTTATAGACTATTCATGCTTTTTGCAATAACATTTCAGTTTTTATAAAAGAAATTTCAGTCTATTTGCTTCTAATTTTAGCTATGGACCATAAGGGTTATATATGTCGACAAAATATATATTTCTCCATACTGCATCTTTCCTTGGAGTATAAGTGAAAGAATGCTTTCACTTATTATATCATGAATACAAATGGTTTGCGTCTACGAGGTTTAAATATATTTTTCCTTCCCCTTAGTATGTTGATGGGGAAAGAGAGTGCAGAGTATTTGAGCGAAGTAGAGAGAGAATAAAAAAAAGTAAAGATACAATCAATGCTAATATATCAGGTATAGGGCGCTGGGAACGGGTGATAAATGATGCCAAGTGGGTTGGCAGAGTCTCGGTGTAATGTAATGTCTTGGAGAGAAAGCGTAGGAACGCGGTAAATGGAGCGACTCACGGATAGAATGACAAGTCAAGTCTCGTCTGTAGTAGTTCGTGCCATTCTCCTCTTAACTTTATTCTGGAGAAAAGCGAAGACAATTTTGCTCAGAAGAATTAAGTAATTCGATAGAAATAAAAGTTGAGAGAAAGCATGGAACCCAAGGCTGGATGTCCACATTGAGTGACTAATAACGTAATAACACATACATTTTTGTTCTTTTGTTTCGCCCTTGCACAAGTATGTTCTCTCAGATTTTAATTTACACACTCATACTCAGAACTAGCTGCCTGGATGATAATTGGACACTGTTATTACATCTCTGCATTTGGGAGGAGAAAGAAATACATTAACGTCTGGGAAATGACTTATTAGAGTAGTGTATGAGAATTTAATGAAATAATATTTCGTAAATGGAGAACTCTACTCCTCTGTTTCATAACAAGAGCAACAGAATAAAAAATATGTTACAGATCATTCAGACTCTGAACCCAAGTCATAAAGAGGAAATAGAAAAAGCAATCTGCCACTATCAGAAAAGTTACTTCTGCATAAGCATAGTTTATGAATTCAACTTCAACCTGAAAGTATTCTGGAGAAACCCAAATCTCATTGAACATATGGGATACTTTCTATCAGGAGAAAGGAAGTAGTGAGTTCATCACTGAATAATTATTTCCAACTGCTGAGTCTTCATTATGGCATACTTGAGCTGACTCTGAGTGAAGAGAAGTCAAGTGTCTTGGTTGCTAGATGTTCGTTTGCTGTGACTGAAGCAAGGCGAATCCCTCACAGGAAGACGAAGAGAGAAATGATGACTCTCTATTTTCGAAATGAAAAGTTCGAACAAAAGTTACATCAAATCGAACCGAATTCACTCGCTATGGATTCAATCCAAATTTCTTTATCTTTTCACGAATATCCTTCTTCTACTATATAGCTCATTATTTAAAAGGCATTCCTTATTCTTACTCGTAGTATGTATGTACATCTTAAAACTACTTACGTATATGACACACATAATTTCAGAAGTATTATTATAAACATGATCTTCGTTGAGCATCTATTCAACTTTCTCTCGGCACTAGTTTTCTGTGCTACACTAAAAACTTATATCGTATGAATATTAAACTTGTATAGTTATAGTTTGCCATACGAACATACTCATCTTATAACGAGGAAGCTGCTCTTGAATCTCCTTAGAAAAGATAACGAAGTGAAATGAAAATAGGCAGAGAGATAAAACGGAGAAATGTTTAAGTAGTACGATATTAACGAGTTCTCATGACTCGTGACATCAAGACCGAAACCGAATAAAACTCATTAAAAATTGAGTAGCAACTATACTCAGAGAACTTAGCAAATACAGATACTAATTATGAAAATTTTCATTTTGAAGTATCAACTCTCTCTGTCCATAATCCTACAATTCATCCAAATGGAAGATTCGTCGCTCTTTTGGATTTTCCATACTCATAGTAATTTACATAACGAATGCATAAGTAGTATGTATACATGCAAAATTCATTATTCTCACTTTGAAATGTCAAGAATTTGAATTCCAAGAAAGTTAAATCACGTCCACTTACTAAAGTTGTCCTACCTAACTTTTGAGATAGATTTCTTTCGAAAAGATGATTTAAAATTGGCTGACTGTTGACAGACAATATATGGTAGGTACTAGAGGAAAGGGCAAAAATGGCAGGTAAAGAAGTGAAGTTTGTATGTACACAAGATATTTACATTACGTAATACAGGATTCCAACTGTAAATATTTTTAATGTGTACTTTCTCTGTATGCTGAAAGTTTCATATGGGGATGTGAATGGAAGGAAGTAAAAGTCAACAAAGACATTTATACGAATAATAGAAGGAAGCCAATTTTAGGGAATTTGTCAATAAGAATAAAGATAGGGACATAGTCGGAGATAAAGTAGCCAAGTAGATAGACTCCTTAGGAGCATAGGAAATGTACACAGGACGAGTATAAGTGTATACAATATAGAGAGTGGTAAGAGCTTTACATACATGAATTGAGTTCTTGAGTTGACTTTATAAATACAAATGTACCCCTGCCATGTACATTAGAGACTGATATAGGAGTAGTTAGAGAGAGAAGAATAGTACGTTACGTTACGTTAGGCAGGGAAGAGAATGAAGGAAATGCTCTGGTAGAAAGACAAGACATAAAGAAGATCGATAGCCCTCAACTGCCCTAAATTTTTTTCGCCTTCAGTCTAGTCAAGACAAGGTAAGTCAACTCTAAAGTCTGCTTAAAGCTTTACTCTAGTTGAATGGCTGGGTTAAGATAGATCAGGATATATGCACCACGTAGTCTATGTACGTATGTACAATACAGAATAGGTTCTAGGAAAGATAGAAAGGCTGACATGAACGTGAGTGGGGAAAGTCGTCCTACAATCTAAACAGTGGTACTTGTACTTACTCACTTGCTTTCCTTCCCTACTCTTTACTTTACACGCTCCGATGACTGAGAACTCCTCTTTGGCAACTAATAACTGTAAAGGCTTCCTATTTATTTGCATGAAAGTTCAGTTCACGGAGATGTTTTTCTTTTTCTATCATTTGATTGCCCTTTCTTTCACTTATCTCCTCCTCCCCTTTATGCTTACCCAACCAGCTGTAATTTATTTACATTAGCATACCTATACTACGACTAATACAACCTGTGCACCACTAATCTTCTCAACTGTAATTACTATTTCCCAATTTCCCTACAATTTTCACTTTATCATCCTCTAATTACTATTTTCCCAATTTCACAAGATTCTTAACTCATCACTTCTTAAACTGGAATTCAATTGATACTACGTATCTTTCAAGTATCTTTAGAGTGTTTAGACACTCGGGGATTTCATACATTTGTAAATAATAAATTAGCTACACTATTTTGAGTATTGTTTGGGGAATGAGATGGCAGAGAATCTGGTGAGAGCGGAAATAAAATATAAATCTAGTCCTTCCTCCGGACTGTGTACAATTTATGTATATGTATACAAGTGCACCGGGTAGGACGAGTGTGCCGTAGTGCAACATAACGTGGGAAATGCCCTAACCAAAGAAGCAAAGCTTTTGTTTGAAGTCGGCAAATCCCTCCGTTCAAGCAGAATGGGAACGAAAATGTGACTATGACAGATGTAGACATTTGTTGTCAAAGAATCAGAATGGAATGTGAACTCAAGCTCAACCTTTTTCTCATGAATCACATCACAATGTCCTACATTTTATTTTTATTCCGCTATTCCCCATGGAGAAATATCGGGCTGATGCATTAGCCACGTTTTATGTGGCTACAGAACTCTAATGCATTGGCTTCCTTCCCTAACTTCTTCAGTTGACACGTTAATGTATGCGTTTTCTTGATGGCAGACATGCATCTTCCCCGCAGATTTTTGTTTCTATTCCGTCATTTTCTTTGCAAATCACAAAATACAACTTCTCAGCTCACAATTTATAACTTAATTCTACCCTACCCACTCACTCACGTATCCGTTTTATTGCCAAACACTACTCCAGCTAATCACTAATCACTACTTAGGTACCTCATTTCTCATCTCCTTTCAGCATTGCAAACTAAATCCACGGGTCATTTCAGTCATTTGATATTTCTAGCTGATGCCTTAGTGTATTTAAACTTGCAAGAAAAAAGCATCACAAACAAAGTCTGAGTTTCATCATCGGTTGATTTTTGTCTTTCCTCAAAATGAATCTACACTTACCAAAGAAAATAGTGTCTACTTGCCAACTTATCTTGACAATGTTTTTAACATCGCACATTTTGGTAAATCACAGAATGCAAAATTCTACTTCCGCTTCTTCCTCTTCCGTCATGACGATGATAGACAGGTATGCATACCTGTCTATCATATTTCTAATTTTAGATTTTTAAGTAAAACATGGCATCTTTTATCAATCATCAAGAATGGCAGACGTTATGCACATTTGAAAGACGAGCTAATAGTGAAAATGGTAAATAGTACTTACGTAGGGTTGTGTACTTTATCAAATCGTTGTAGTATGTAGCTAAAAGAATGAAGATGCTGGAATGTTCTGCGTTATTAACATTAGTTTAAGCATAAATTCTCGATTTGTTTGTCTATTCCTCCTACACTATTTTTAAGCTGAGTAATTAGTGCCATCTTGGCTTGAAACAGATGTAATGTTCTTCGCGCACGTAGCTTTTCATTAATTTTTCGCTTACACAGCAAAGGAGCATAGATCAATGGCTGTTAATTAACGTGATCTGTATTTCCACCTGGAAAGTAATTGGATCTGTCGGTGTGTCCTAGGAAATTAGTAGAGGAATGGTGTGCACAGATAGTTCAATTAAATTAGATCTATCTGAATTGTAAAGTCTCCAAAGTTTATCAAATTGTCTAGGCACATGGTAAAGGACAAAGTACAAAGGATTCTGAATCACAGAAGGAGAATTTCCTTAGAAATCTAATGCAACAAATTATATAGGAGAGTAACAAGGCAAAGGTTGGTCATATTCATTTATCTTTAAGATAAATAGTTATGTTCTAATTTCTGCATGTTAGCTACTATAAGGAGAAAGTTTGAAGGGAGAAAGAGAAAGCAGAATAAGGGAAACATAAGTATACCCATAACGTTATACAGAGGTATATTTGTGGTAGGCCGAATATAAACCAGGCCGAATAGAAATCTTTATTATTCGGCCTAGTCATTTGTGGCCCCTACCGGCAATAATATCAAGTACTGCGCAAAACCGTGATAAATATTTAGTAAATATTTATTATATATGCAATTATGCTGGTCATTGAAGCATTTTTGTTATTGTCATTCGTGTAATATACACTAAATACTGATAGCATTTGCAATATAATCTCAATTAACTAATTCATCCACATTCGCTAATAAATTAAGTTACGTGAAATATTCAAATATTATTTAATAGTGTTAGTATCACAAATTGTTAAGCCGAATTATAACCAGCTTTCTGTTCGGCCTGGTATCGCCAATGGCGAGCCAATATAAAGTATCCCTATTGGCTAGGCTGAGCTGTAACTTGAACTTGGTTTATATTCGGCCTGGATTGTATTTGGCCTACCACATATGTACGTACTTATATACATCGGGAGATGTGTATGCTTTATTTCTAGGAAGTCAGAGAGTTATAACGCTTTATTACATAAAAAGCCTGTGGTTGGCATTCTTGATCAAACAGGCCTTTGCACTAATTAGAGTACAATATATTAAGAGTTGGGTAGACAGACAGAGCTCACTTGAGTCGTAGCCATCCATCCAAGATCCAAACCTCTTGACTGGAGTAAAGTGAAGGAAAATCAGGAGAAGGAAAGTACTTAAAAGAGAAGAGAGGATAAGAAAGTTTCCGTCTGTCTGAATTCTTTACGTAAAATCACTTATTAATAAAACTGTGGAAATAAGTATGACCTACAAACTTTACATACAATATTACTATCTTCATGCTTATTCAATGATGATGGTGAATACGGCCATAAGTGAATTCACTTATCCATCTTCTCCATCCTCCGCCTTTTAAATCATATCTCAGACTTTTTATTATTACTCAGACCTTTTCTCCACTTTCATGAGGGCTGCGAAGAGTTGCATTACATAATTGGGCTTCAATCTTACAGATGACATAGTGCAGACCTAATTCTCCGCTATGAAAAATGTAATCCCCATGTACTTGAGAGGACCTTGTTTTATACCAGCAAAATCTCGGATATTATCAATGCAGTATTCAACCTTTTTTAATTAGCCTTCTCCAAGCATCCCTCTCATACTTATCCTTTTCAGAAGATGCTGATTTTATGTTCCTTTCCTTCATCCGACAAAACTCAAGAAAATTACTATTTCCAATATTACTACTGTTTAGATAAACCCCTTTCTACATGATTGTACATTAGAGTAGTTCTGCAATGGGGCAATGTCGTTTTTCTTTGCATTTTCCGGGAATGCAGACATACATTAATAAAAGTGTTTATTCTTCCTATACATTTGTATGTACACCCGTGTAATACTAATTACCAAGTAGAATCCGCTGCTGGAAGTATTTTTGCTTTCCGTCAAGTTTTCTAAATCCTAATATTTCTGAGCAATGACGAAATAGTAAATTTCCTGTAATATTTGTTAGCAAATTAGCAGAGAGGAACATTAGAATTAGTTTCTGGGTGGTTGTTTGTTGAAAGAACTCACACAGTAGTCTTTTAGCTTCTTCCGGCACAGTCTTCTTGCACAGGATATTGAAAATATTAACATCTACGGTGAAGTTTCCAATTTCATTAACGACTACGTGATTTAAAAATCTCATTTCCAGCCGGTTATTTAACACTTGAATTTGCAAAGATTGGTAGCGATGTGCCAAGAACAGAATTTGAGTTTATCGGAGAAATAATTACTGAAAAATTGGGTGTAAAGGTTTCTTTAACTAAAATGCACAATTTATTTATTACATCGTAATTAAAATTGTTTTTAATATGGAAAGTAGATAATGAAAAGGAATGAAATCATAACTAGAAAAACAGATAGCAGGGTTCGAAATTTAAATAAATAGAGTACAATATAATATCTATAACTATCGCATATACAGTAAGAAAACAGCATAAACCAATGTTAGAAATACTTCCTTGCGTGTTGTTTTGAAATAAACTCTGTTTCAAGTGTAAAATACACAAGGTTTAGAAAAAAGTAATACAGATAGTAGCAAATGAGGAATAAATTAAGGAATTCTAAAATTGAAATAATTTTTGTGGTGCAATAGCAGAAAGGAAAAGTTGTGAAATAAATGGACATGGGGAGAAAAGAAATGTGGAAAATGTTGTGTATATTATGTGTGCAGTGAAGACAGCATGCGGATGAATGTTTATTATGGGTAGAGTAGGGAGTGATGTGTGTGTGTATTCTTTTCTGATAGGCAAGTGGAGTGGATGAAAAAAGAAGGATGTTGAACTAGCAAGTCTTGTGTGAGAGAGAGGCAGCTAACCAAGTTATAGCTGGAACACAACGATGGTTTGTGAAATGAGGTTAAGAAAGAAAAGTGGCAAAAAGGAGTGAAGTGACGGGTCTGGTGCTCTAGAAAGTTAAATTCTATTTAGCTCAGTTCAGTACGTCTCCAGCTCGTCGTCTCATCTTGAGAATAAGGAAAGTTTGTCGAATGGAGTAAGTAAGTAGTTAGATAGTAAAGCTGGCGATGACGATAGGAAGAAGGCGTTGAGTAAAAGACTGGAGTCTGTGTGTAAGTAAATGTGATGTGATGAGTATTCATTAGAAGTCGGGAGACAGCCAGAAACGAGACACATTTCAAGCTGGAAAAAGTGTCAAGTTTTCTGTGGAAATGCTCTTGCTGAGTAAATCCAGCTAATCTTGCGATGTCGGGGAAACTGTATTGTAGTGTAGTAGGTAAGTAGTACTTATGTAACTCTACATAAGTACATAAAAGAAGATTCTGTCCTGTCTTGTCGATTCGAGTTGAGTAGAGCCGAGTAGTAAATGTGATGTAATACTATAGTCTCCGTGTGTGTAGTCTGCTTAGCTATATAGAGTGTGATGCAAATGCAAAAAGTATGCATGGACATAGTTTTTACTTTAAATTACATTGCATTACTCCTTTAGTCCCGACAATTCTCATTTTAGTATTTTACGTTTTACTTTGTGAAATAGTCGGAATTGCTCGAGCTCATTCTCTCTATAATTCTCCAACTTTTCTCCTATGAATTACATCTTTCGGCATATTTCCTTTTGTCTTTTGGCTGAATTGAACCTAAGTGAATGTGTCTATGCCCCATGCGAAACTTTCATTTCTCATTCGTTTTCATTCGAGTCGTTGAGAAAATTGAATGAGTAACTAACCATGTAACTTGCTCCAACGAATACACTTTTATAATTCTGACTCGAGTGTGACAGGACAAACTGACTACTCACCCGGCCACAACCAAATAATCATTTTAGATAACAATAAGCGGTAGACTTTTGTGGTGAGCTTTGTCTTTCTCTCCCATAATTCAGCTTTTTGTTGCCCATCTCTTGTTTTCTACACTCTAACCAGTGATAAACAGATACCCCTAATGTACATACCTAAGTAAATATCCCAATGTAAAAGATATGGTTACCCTGCGGTTTCCTTTCGTGTATTTAGTTCCGTCTGGTCACAATTCTCGTTCTGATGAACAATCAACTGTAACTAGTAGTCACTCAATTCTTCTAACAACTAACTTTCTCTCTTTTGTAGTCAAGTTTGTAATGGGAGACAATTATTTGGTGAATTTGTGCTTCTAGATGATATTTGGTTCTCCATAGAAGTCACTCATTCCTTATCATTACACACTTGTCTTGTAGACAGTTTGTGTAGGTATATCTCAAATATACTTGTTTTTCACTTGAAATACACACTTTACTAACAGCATTGTACAATATTTGTAATTGCATACAAACTTGCTTTCAATTCCAAGGAGCGATAGTGGCCAAAGTTAATTTACTACCCTGGCAGCAATGGCATCGTGTCGTGTCACTGTAACTTAACTTGCCAAGTAGAAACACAACTTCAACTTCAATTAAACTGTGAGTTGAGAGTGAGCTAGTGTAGCGTTCTTGCTAGTAATGATAGAGTACTAAAAGCCTCTGTACTGGGATAAGGAATGCCATTGTTTAAAAACTTGGACATTCAACTTCAACTACAGTTCGAATTCATCTCGTATGCAAGAAAGACACAGAGACAAGTTAATGACATTGTCAAGAAGTTCTGGTGTGTTTGAGGAGAAGAACATGGCAGACTTGTGTATTTTCAACTTGTACCGACAACTACAACTGAACTCACGAGTAATTTCAATCCGAAAACCTACAGCATTTATACCATCTAACCTACATACAGATTTACATTAATAAATATATCTAGTTACATACAGAGTCACTCCATACTAGAATCCACCAACCAGACGGCTCTACATAACCTAAATTAAACTGTTAACCGTGGCCCATCTAAACTTTCAAACCCTGACATGACATGACAACTCGTCTATTTGTTAGCCAATGTCTATGTAATTATATACCTACACTAGATCCATTTGTCTTCCCTGCAAAAGGGAAATTCCTGATTGTGAAAGCACAGAAGAAACTTTCCCTTTCGCTTATATCATTTCAAACTGAGAATTCCAAAATAACAACCTAGGAATTAATTATAATATGCTCTCCACGTTGTCCTTCCTAATAGGACTAAAATTATTCAAAATAAACCCAATTTAAACTCGTAATTCCTATTTCGCAGCAAAAGAGAAATGGCAACCCATTATAGCTCATCTTTCTTCAGACTTACTACATATATTACTTATTTAAATCATACAGCTACAACTATCCAATTTTGTCATGTATGGATACTTGTGGTAGTCCTGTCGTATAATTTAGCCTAAATTCAATCTTGTTTTAGGGTGCAATTTTTTCAAAAAATGTTTATTCATAAATTGATAGAGGTTTCTGCTTCACAATTGATTTTTTTACCCAAAAATATATCTTAAATACAATATTACGCAGGTGGAGAATCAACCTGCTATTACTGGATATGTAATCAATTTTTTAAAATTGTATATTGTAATAAATACGGGCAAATATTCAATTGCTACTTTAGTTGTTTAATTTTATTGTGTAAAGTAGTATCATGCATTGAAACAAACAATTATTGGCACAAATGTTACAATATAGTACATACCTAACAAAGTAGGTTGATCCAGTCGCTATTTATTTGTGAGTAATAGTTTACAAAGTAAACACTATATGGTGTAGTGTGTTTTTGTCGAATACGAAACAGACGCTAGGAAATTACATTTCATCCAAATTTACTCCTACATAAAAATTTGTTTCGAAATGAGTGTTCCTCGGAACTACTCACTCAGATATATTGCAAGTAATAAAACTGAATTAACACAAGTGTGGCAAGAAAGATTTTAAGAAGTTTCTTATATTAAAGTTTGTGCTAGGGTTTTTACGGGGAATGTGACCAGAGAACTAGGAAACTTGGAAATTAAAGAGAATGAGAGTAAATAATGTAAATATCTAGAGAAAAGTTGAAGAAAACGAAATGAAAAGTGAGGTAAGAGGAAAAGGAAATAAACCCAAGTATTATTAAGAAAGTCAAAGCTTATTAGGAAATAAAGAGGAGAAAATATGGGGCGGAAGGAAGAAAGTTTGCAAACTCCATTTTAACCCTTTCCTCCCGAGGGCTTACGAAATCACCTCTTTGCTCTACACTGCAACATTAATACACGCTTAAGATATTTACTACATAGACCCTGTGTCTTTAAATATGTCTTGCATAGGTACCATTCCAGTGGTATTGCAGCCAATACACTCGGGCCAAATTCATAAATATTTCGAGGAGAGTTAATACGTATTCAGGTCGAAACATACTTTCTTCTGTGAATAAACAAATGCTCTTGTCACTGAAACATACTATCTCCTAATTAAAATTGCCCTATGCAGTAAGCCTTCGGTGTATCATTTTAATGCTAGAAAATGAGTCACTACTCCCTACCAGTACCCACAATATTTGTTACTATACAATATTTCCATGCATTTTTAGAAAAAAATACAGTATAGTAAATTGAAAACTCGGGCGGGCAATTTATTTTCACCACAATATGGACAGTTTCATCCGATTAAACTACTAAAAAAACTTTTATCATCATACGCACTATTATGATTTCGACTTTCTCACTACTACTGTAAGTACATCCTGGGAAAGATTTTAACATTCTTTTAATGTAGCATACACACCAGGCATTTCTTCATTAGCTTTCTTTATGTATAAAATAGCGCATTCATGCTCATTACTTGGTATCAACTTTGTATACTGAGAATTTTTGAGAGGAGACAAAGCAGAAGAGACAAGAGAAGCTACTTAGGCTGAGGAAGAGACTTTTCCTGGTAGACAGCCGGTCAAATGTACAAGTGTGTCTAGAGTTTCATATGATACATAGATGAAAGAGGAAATCAATGAGGATTTAAAAATGACTCATCAACTGGAGTTCTTAATGAGATTTTAGTTTTTCGCTTCTTCTAGCCAGTGTGTTATTAGTGATAGAATGTCATGTTGGATGTTGGCACGTATCATAATTTAGCATCGCAATTCTGCAGCCTTGTCTTGTATTTACGTATGCAATAGGCCTTCTTTCCAACTAAGACGCTAAGCTACGCTGAACTTTGTTGCCTGTTTCTAGCTGGATTTTAGTTAGTGGGCAGAGACAGTGCCATTTGGGGAGAACAAGTCAGATTATAGAGAACTAATCGTACTGGGACATTGGAGCCAATCTTCTGCCACACTACACTGACTCAACTAACTATGGCGTCTTGTATACCAAACGAAATGAAAATGGCAGCTAAGCCAGTCACATTCACAATTTCTTTAGAAGGTTGAAGGTAGATAGTAGGTACCATGCAAACGACGACACACGACAAGACACGTCTCCATCGGATTTATATATGCAGCGTATGTAGATAATATATATCAAAGTTTGTGTATATAGAAGACTATATTCCCCCCAGTAACTTATTGGCCCTCTTTGCATCTTAAATAACTTTTGCTTTCAGTAAGATTCCTAATATCCGGATTTGACTTGCCGTCTACCTCCCGGAGGATGCTTCATTAGACTGTAAAATTAATAAACTTATGACAGCGGAAACTTTAGGTCCCTCTCATTTTCCTACTTTCTATGATTAGATGTATGTATTATAATTTGCTCTCTATTGGGAAATCTAGATTCCCTTTCAACATCTAATCCTTCATCTTAAACTTCTCATGTCGAAACTTTCACCTGTGTGATTCCATATTTTATCATCTCTCGCCTACAATTTTAATTATTTTTCAACTTTATTCCATATCTATTCAGTCCTATAGATTCTGAAATTATCTTCAAGAGACATTGGAAACGATATCAAGGGTAGTACCTCCAACTTTTATGGCTTCTTGGAACTGTTTAATTCAATATGGAGTAAATAAAACCGACATTTTTGTAGTAAATCACCTGATTTGGTAGCTACACTATTGAGGGACGATAAAATGTCAGTCTAAACTAAATGAAAAAATGTTCGGAAGGATATGAGTTCAATTTTTAGATTTGTGAGAAGTATAAGCTATAAGCTAGAATTATTCTGCCATTTATAGTAATTTCACGTGCAATACACCTGTTCATCAAATTATCTACACACCAGTCAGCACTTACGTATGCTGATGTGAGAGTGCAACAATTTTGTGTAGAAAGTTTGTATTTTGGAAAGAAGTTAGTCATGCTTAGCTATATATCATTGTAAGTTGCGTCATCAGAAGTTAATATGCATACTATATTATGCATAAACATAATTTATTTTGTTTGTACATTTCTTTTCACAGAATCCACAAAGAGGCAGTAGCTGAAACGAGTATTAGCACTTGCACTGTTTACGTTGCCAAATATGAATGTAAAGTAAATGGGGAAATAAAGTGCAGACAAACATAAGTCATTCAATTCTGAAGTTCGCATGACAAGCTCCGTGACAACTTCGGCATTTCTTCGGTAGAAGCCAAGAATTAGAGTACCAGTCGTACGGCTACCTATTCATTATGAATCTTGTTATTTCTCTTGTTTCTTTACTAGCCTGCCACTTCATGTCTATTGAAATGTTAATAAGTCAAAATTCTCTGCGTAGTATTGCTAATCCCGTGTACAGTCCTTTTATTTCACTATAATCTACTTAGATCAATACTGCAAGAGGGAAAATATTAATACTCGTGTATGTTCATGTTCATTTGGGTTCAGGGAGACGTAGCATGAAGGAACAACCACATAGCTACATAGTTTTAATATTTACAAAGTCACGTCATACGCAGTTAATAACATCGGGCTATAACTACAACTAAGTGGAAGGAGTAGACTCAACTGACCAGGCCATAAGATTTATCGGCCCTGCGAAAAAGATAAGAAAGCCATTATAGTAGTTACCGTAAAAGAACCTGTTTATGGAACATTCTGTCTATTTGTCTTACTTCTTCCAATATTCAATACAGATTACTATATACACAACAATGCATTTACAATTTTCTGATCAAATCGATTGAGAAAATAATAGCTTTTTTTATTAGTTGGTTTTGGGTGTTTTTTATTGGGGAACATTTACAATATTGTATCCTGAGTGGGCATTAAATGAGGTATACCATGTAATGTAATTTTGGTATGACATCATTCTGAAATGAAATGCGGGTTGAGAAATGACATTTTTATTAAGGCTAAAGGCAGATACACATAATATGGACTTGAGGGAGAATATGGTGTAAAGACACATGTACTTGGGGAGTTGGATAAAATGTAAGTTTGTTTAAGCATGAAATATATTAATTAATTATGGCAGAGGGTTAAGCACTGACAAGTGACGTGTGCTTCTAAAAAACACGCCCGTAACAACTCATTTGATTACTGTAATTATAACGGAATACTTATTTCCGCGAAATTGGCAGAGCATGGTAGGTTACAAAATGAAATTACATTGTAGCCATTAGATTCGGTATTTTTGCTATTCCATTCTAGGAGATGTGTATCTGAGGTAAGTCATGATGGCGAGGCAAAGGATCCAATCCAAGCCGACTTGCCTCTTTAATCTAATCAGCTTTGCTTTGAAGAAAATTGGAAAAATAACAAAGTGCAATGATTTTCCCAAGGAATATTAGGTAGGCAGTTAACTATGTGGTAGCTGTAGAGTCTCCAGTAGGACCGTCTGTAAGGGACTAAGATGTGCGTTGTAAGTCGCTGGAAGAACATACCTTGGAGTTTAATCACCTAATTGCTTTCCTGCTGAAAAGGAAAAGTAATTTCCTTTAAAAACTATGATTTTCCTTCCAAGTCACTCAAGAGCAGTCAGAATAGGTCAAATCCTATCCGCCGGAACCACGGCCTCTTTTTAGATGCTATTACAGAGATAGGCAACTCCAATTAGCAACATATGTTGAACCTTTGCCTTGTCACTAATTAATTTTAACCTGATGTTATACAAACTGTTAGTATCATACTCAACTCAACATTATCGTGCCTATATACACCTTTTAAGCCTCACACGCCTCCTTCTAAGGTATATCGAAATTTAATTCTCCTGTAGACGAAAAAATATTTTCTGAACTACCGTCAGAATAGAATGACATTTTCAAAATACTTCTCAGAATGGAAAGATCGCACAATCCGAGTGAAAGCCCATTAGTTAGATACAAAGTAATAGCAATAACAATACTAGGAATAAGGGGAAGAGTTTTTGCTGTTAACAAACGAAACCAAAATAAATGTATGTAGTAGTCCCATTGTGTTTTGTAAAGATGTCCTTTGAGTAAATGTTATAAATCGATTCGTTTGACATCATAACGATAGGTAGGATAGGAATAATTCAAAGTGAAAAGAAGCTTAAGAAAATGAGATGGATCTAGAAAGTATCTGCGTGGGAAGTAAAGCAGTAATTCCGAACAAAGTGATCAAACAAAACGGATACTTTTCAGTTCCAGGTTGGTACTAGCTAGGATTATAATATTTCATATGTGCCAGGATTGTTGTTAGCATGTTTCTGTTTATATCTGTAAATAAAGTATCGGATGAACACTTCTGTGGCATATAGGATGGCTAAACATAGTTTTCCCATCCCACTTTATTTCGGAAACTCTTGAAGGACTTAATATAAGGGAGAATAGTAAAAGTCTTTTATGTCTGTATTTCATGACGCCATGAGTTTGAGTTTATATCATAAAAACATGGCAGGGCTGAATTGCATTACTGCTAAAACGAGCATAAAGTGGCCTGCGGCTGACCAAAGTCAATTTAACTTCCCTAAACGTTTTCCATCAGTCAGCTTGGCTATATAGTAATTTTAATACCTAATAGGAAACTTATAGCAAATAGACTTCGTGAGATTGGGTTACGGTTCAATTACTCCTCAACTTATGGGGCTGTCTCCCGACCTCTTTCTATCAACTATACACTAAGCAATACATTATGCGCTATTTACTACAGATATGCATTACAAATAATATCTTCCATAAGTTTCTGTACGCAAAATATTTGAACTCAGTACCAAAATAAATATCCCAGATTCGACTAGGTAGATGGATGGAGGGATTCTTCCGAGTAAAATTCTTACTTGTTTTGACTTGTGCAGTTCACTCCTGTCCGTATCCACCTACATAGACTCAATTAACGAAAGAAGGAAATGAACCTTCTATAGGTAGCCTTTATCCGGCTTACTAGACTCTGACGTATAAGTGCCCGACTGAGCAACCAAGTAACTCTGGAGATTCAAGTGGGATGTAATGCCCGAATTTATAGGACCGGATAGAACCAGTCTATTCCAATAATGCTATCTATAGATATCTCTTTACTGACTCAGCCTCCTTCATATTACATTTTCTATTTTCTATGCAGTTCGTTATGGAAAAACTATGTCTGACAGGGTGGTGAAAGCAAAGAGAAAGTTGACTGCTTAAGATGTCAAAGGGAAAAGACATCTCTGCACTCAGTTCTTCATATAATATATCTACCCATGCTTAGCTATCGCCCAACTGTTATGACCAACATATTGAGCACAGGCGAACTATTATTTGCCTAAATTTATTTCTAGCTATGCATTCTGTTCAGCATTATCGTTCGGCATGTTATTTATGTGAAAGGATCTTGGCCCGTGTGTCTGTTTGAATACCGTTATTTATTTCATATTTGCCAACCAATTTTCTGTAATTCACAATCATTGTTTATCCATAGCAGTTTTCTAAAGTCATTAGTAAAAGCGCATCTATCTGCACCGCTCTTCCCAAAGCTGTTTTTCCGAATGAATTTCTTTTGAGATGGGCGGAATAATTGACTACATTTTTAAAAATTGTGTTTAAATAACTTTGATTTTATAATTTAGCATATAATTTTGTAATTTGTAAGTATGAATTCCACTGATTTTTCACAAGCTATTGAAAATATATTGTATTTAATTTATGTTAGGTATTTGCAATTCTTTCACTGGAAGGTTTTTAAAGAAGTAGGATTGCATTTGGATATGCAATTTTGCAGTAAACTGTCCAAAGTGGTGACTATGTGCGGAGGAAGTAAAGTTAAATATTGAGAGAGCGTCTGGGAGATTGTGGTCAATGTAGAATAATGTGGAAGGGCTTACCGGTGGTTCTACGATGCACAACTGACGTATGGCATTTCGACCGGATCGGCTGCAGAGCATGGAAGAGGTGAAAGGAATCATCGCTTTCCCAACGTCTTCTTTTGGCTGCTGCTTTACACCCCAAACTAAGTCAGCTACTTTCACTCTACTTTCTGCAAGTAACCAACAAAATTAAGCATTACGTAATACCTTTTCTCACCTCTTCCTTCCCATCCTGCCCATCTGACACAGATAGGATGAACTTTAAATGTTACTCAAGAAAATAAACCACGACAATCAAATAAACTGAGCCCCATGGGCTCGTAGTAGTGCGTTTCTTTTTCTGTTCTACTTCCTTGTCAATTGTTGTCCGTGTCTCTCCTTGTTCACACTGCTACAAACACTGCCTTCCATTATTGTTTATTTTTACTCCATTGTAGCCTAAAAATAGTTACACGTGTGGAGAAATGACTACTAAAGTTTGTGAGTAGTTTTATCTCTTTCTACGGAATATTTATTATTTCTGTCTAAAAATACTCATGCTCACTAACATAAAGTCCATTGTTAAGTAGTCCAATGGCTCCTTGTTTTGTCGATATTTTAGTTCTACTTATAGAAGCTTCTTTCGGATGAAAACATTCTATATCTCCGTCAATAATTTGAGATGAAGGGACATTTATCAATTTCCATAATACCTCCTCCCATTTAACAATGCTACTTTGTACCTTCTTGTGCATAATGTGCAATACTTTAGCTCTTTATGCGCTTAATTAGGGTAGAGATACTTAGTACACGTAATTTTTTTAATTATTAAAATTGATGGAGAAATTATTGAATCATTTACATATTTCGTAGGTGGAGTAACTTAATTCACTCCTACTTGTGCTTACTGCATGACTATGTTTTATTCTTCCGTAATAGTTGCCCTAAGTAAGATGCAGACTCTTGTAAAATCATTTCTTTACTAATTCAGGATAGTAGAGTCAATAAGATTATTATTACAGACTATGGAAAAAAATATCATTTCAATTATCTCATAAAACTGTTAGTCCGATGAAATGATATTATGAAATATCTAATTTTTATTTATTTCCACAAATACAGATGCGATATAAGCGTACTTTGGTAAATACATCAATAGGCATACAAAGTATATAAATACCCACCATAAAGCATGTACATAGACAGATACCAGATTTCAAATAAGTATTGGTAGGAAGCAATGAGTAAGTCTGGCTAGGGTAAACAATTTGGAAACATTCTCTTTGTTCGACTTATGTTAAGATTCTCGAGGTCGATGTGAAGAGCTCACTGCAGATAAATCTCCTCGTATGGGCTGGAACTTCACTTTACATTTAGTTTAAGACAATGCAAGTACATAATACATTACATAAATAAGTAGAGAAAAATCAATAAGTGATCTGGGAAACTGACTATAGAGTCCAGTAAAATGTTTCCAGCTTCGTATTATGAAAAAATCAAGGAATTTTTACTAGAAAAAATTTGTTAGTGCACAATACGAAATTGTATTTGCAATTATAGAAACAGAGTGTTGACCTACTTTCTAGTAGCATTTTAGTCTAAGCAATTACTAGCATACAAGAAGAAAAGAGTTATTTCTCCGTAATTTTTCTTTTTCCAGCAGTGAGGCTACAAACAAAAGTTCTATTCATGCTTGCCATGATACTAGGGAACTATTTCCCAATAAATATATGACCTCTCGCTATACATTCAAAGCAAAAACAATATAAAACAGTGAAAATTGTAATACATTTCTGCTATTTGTAAACAGACTTGCAGGAAACTTGGTTTCTAATTTTTCTATAACTTTCTATTTCTGTATCGTTCTTTGCTTAATAGTAAATTATGACGATATGAGATAAATAATGTGAAATAAAAAGGTATGCATAGATGGTAGGTGAATAAGAACGTGGAAAGTATGATAGGGCAGTGAAAGGTATTGAGGAAGTAGAGTAAGGTTTTATGTGAGATGTACAGAGAAGGGTAAATCTGGTGAAAGAAGCCAACTGACTGTGATACTGAAGGAAATATAATAGAGTTGGAGAAAGGCTGAATGAGTAGAGTAGGGCATGAGAAGAAAAGGAAGACAATGACGACAGCAAAGAGGAAAAGTAAAGCAAAGTACTAAAGGCAACGTGCAGTTCTTCGAGAGCATGGAAATGTACTAGACAGGCAGCAAAATTTGTGTATCTAGGAAGAAAGGAGGGCAAGCCGAAGCATGGATAGTTTCTGGGAGAGAAAGCAACAGATTTGGGCAGACGAGGTTACTGAACTTTCTCTGGGCTTCTTTCCCTTTTCGGCTCTCTACCAAGATATTCAGCGAGCGATACTACACACATAGACATTGATAGTAGACATACGCCGAGGTATACTGCATTCAATTCACACATCTGCATATATAATGATATCGGAAATCCTATATGAATTGATCCAGTTTGTAAGTTCTGACATTCCACACAGATATTAGAATGACATACTTATTTTGTGACATACTTACGTGTAAGTACCACTCGTATAAGTATACAATAATATTTCTTTTACTTTTGTTTCTCTTTGTCAGTTTCTTTTAATGAAAGGAAGTACCAGATGTTGGCAATTCCCACCAGTTCCTCAAATTTCTAAAGATCGCAAGCAAATGGACTAACTGAACTTGTGCCCTACAACAAAATTACAACTTAACCAATTATTGGGCCGCGTAAACCTAATTTGCTAACGTATTCCATATCGTTGTAATATGAACCGAATGAACTTTACGCTAAGTTGGTCGATGAAAGTCTAAATCTCATGATTCAATCTAATGATAATTACCTACCGTAACTCAATCCTTGACTGTATAACAAAGCTAATCTACCTAAGGATGAGCATAGTTAAACTATAAAACTGTCTCATTAAAATCCGGATAGGCAATTTTAAGGGCTATTCTTACTAAGACAAAGTTGGATACACCTAAATACTAATAGCCCCAGTTTGCTTTTGTGTATACGTAGCAAATATATACACATTTTTAAAAATATCGTACCTATCAGCCTACATTATTTAAAGTAAATATTCTTTGAGACCTATGTAGGTATAGTACATATAACTACATTGTATATGACCACTTTATTTCACAACACGACCTATATACACGTTCAATATACGAAGACAGTATTAAGTAACATCCGCAAATAAAGGGATACTATATCTAAACAGGAAGATTTTTTGACAGTTTCCCCAATTTGATATAATAAATTACGTTTCATACTGTCAAAGACTCTGGATAATATGGTACTTGTGTAAGTTATATGTACTCTGTTATCGACCTGTTCAAATACTGATAAGTATACAAGTCTTGTCCATTGCCGGTGATTCAAACGCCTTAGATCGCCTTAGTACATCTCTCATGTTTGTTATAACCTGTGAGTAGCATTTATAAAAGGCTATTAAAGTATTCTTCCTTCATTATTATTTGTTTCTAGCAATAGAATTGCGGTTGAGATAAACTATTTATCTTCAAGAATGGTCTCCACCTACGCTCCCTATCACATCCCTTAGATAACCCACTTGGCTGTGAATTGTGAGGTAACTAATCTTTGATTTATAGTGGCTGCTGGCTACATTTCTCCAAATAAGATTTTCATTGCCATCAATTGTCAGAAGCCTTCTTTATAAGTAGCCACGCTTCCATTTCTGACGCTCTCTACCTAGATACTATATGCCTACTATACTTAGGGATGCAATAGAGCCATAGCTTGCCATATTGATAGACAGAGTCGTTTCTGTTTTTTAAACCACATTTTAGGGCATGCGGCTGCACTAGGCATATGGTTTACTATTTTATGTATTGCTGATATTACGATTACATTCTACTTAGCACAAGCGAAGTAATTTCGTATCGATAAAAGTTTGATAGGTAGATTAAAGGCAGTAAAACTAAATGAGTAAATCAAGGTATTGCTGTTTAGGCACATTTTATTTGAACAATTTTAGTTGTAAACTGATTATTGTACAATGATTGGGCATAAACAGCCAGTTCGTTATCAATTTGGATCATTCATTACCGGAAAAATATTTCCTATACCTAGTATTACTCGATATTACAAATTCCAAGTATTTTAACAAGGATTTTTATGACAGATTTTAAGCGCAGTGGACAAACATATAATAACGGTGACTATTTTTAGTGCATAATATTGTAGGTGACATCTTTTAGTATTTCATCATCCATTTACAGTCGTAATCATACAATGATTTCTCCGAAGTAGAAAAACACAAGTGCTACTGTACCTGTCTATACTTCATAAAACCTCTCTGGATACTCCAGTACAAATATTATAAAAAGGTTATGGTACTGTTGGGCTGTTAGTCTGTTGCAGAGGAAAGTGTTAAAGTGAAGTAAAGGCATTCTTCTGGCCTAGAGCACCCTGTCAGTTGATCCATGTTGCACTTGGCGTGCAGCTAAATTGTAAAAGTGAATAAGTGAACTAGATTTCAAGAGTATAGATTGCTTAATACACGAAGAAAGCCAGCGTGACCGTATGCTGGTTGTAACCTACACTTGGTTACCTTGTATTGATTGCAGTTTTGTTCTACATACCAAACGTGCCTGTTTTATGCATTGTAATTATAGTGGAAAAGAAAGTGTTTTACAAGCAGAAGGACTTTTCTCTAATGCATTAGTGCGTAGAAGAAGCAATACACGATTTAAGCTCAAGGTGTGGCAATTTATTGAAGATTTCTGAAAATTTAAATATTATTGATAAGTATACCTTGACATAATATTACAGAATATTAGCAACCACCGCATATAGGTTTAACTCGCCGATTGTCCCAACGTCTAATAGGTGTCTCAACGAAGTTTGGTATGAAAGACAGGTGTTTATTAAGGATTGGAAAACGTATAGAATGTACTTTAGTATATCGTGTTTTAAATGTTATAGAAAACATGGTTCTGGTTTGGAAAGCTATTCTAGATGTTTGTAACAAAGCAATTTAGGGAAAAGCACCTATAGCTATTTATGTAGGTATAGAGAAATAAGGTTGAGTATTTCGGTGTATATATTAATAGGAGTTACCTTGTGTTCTGCATAATATTCTTGACCCGGTTGCAACGGTAGCTGATCTGGGAACCGGGCCGCGAAACAAAGTTGAGTGAAGCCAGAGAGATTCGTTTGTAACGTTTGTTTAGATTAGGATAGTTGAATGCACATCAGTTAGGTTTGAGTTGAGAGTTTTATGTAGGAGGATAGGCGAGCTAGGTTTAGTTTCGGATGAGCTCTGAAATGTTCGTAGTAGGGATGTACGGATGTAGTTAGTATCGGGGTATTGTATTACACTACACTTGAGTGTATATAGTTATAACAGGAAAAGAATATTAATACGATCACTCCACCACAATAAGTATGCAGAATGCTCTGGTGTAGGGGTAGAATATAGTACTTTGTAGTTGCAGGGGCTACAATTCTGTAATAAGTAGCAGCTCTTTAATGCTCTTCCCTTTGATCTGCTCTGCGTAAATAGGAACGTACTCGAATGTACATAATTGAATAGCTGGATAAATATCTGTAGTATGTACACAACAGTTGCATAGTACAATACAGTGAAAATAAATCAGTATGTATTTCTGTGAACTGTATTATTAGTATTTTACAGAACACTAGCTAAACTCATAGATTTATCATAAGCAAGCATTCCAGAGCAATATTATGGAACCGGACAATGCATATAGTGTATAAAGAATGTTTGTGCCTTGACGGGAGAGTCAGTCACTTGCAGCCGTCGAGTGAAAGTAGTGAAAGGGGAAATGAAAGTGAAAGCTCAGCTTTCACAAACCGAAATAGGACTTAGCGTAGCACAGAAAATACCCATCACTGACAAGTGCTGCATGTATAATCCAAATCCAGGTCTCTTAACTATGCATACTTACGTTTACGTGTGTATTATTTGTTCTCGCACACACAGAAACAGTTTATCAGACACCTATTTTAGCGTGTTGTGTTTTGAAGGAGATTGCGTATAGGTAGAGATAGTATGGTTTGTTTTGCTAGCAGAACAAGGACAATCGGTGACTATTCATGGGTGATGTAACGCTAGTAATGATTATGTTCATGGTAATGACGAGGAGGACGAGCGGGAGAAGAATGCAGAATGCAATTACCTAGTGTGATGTTAACTAATAACGACTTGAGATATTTGTCCGGGTAGTAGTAGCGGGGAACAGTACACATTTATCTCACTGTGGTTTCCCTTATTTCTATATAATTTCTCCGTATGCACTTTCACTCGACTGCTTAATTAAGATAATGGCTAATGGTAGCACATATTGTCTCTTCACTCATGTACATATAGATCTGTAAGTGCAAGTGATAATCACCTGGAGCTACACTTACATTATACATGGAGAAAGTTTGAAATTATGTCTAGCAATTACCTGATTGTAAGTTTGCAGAGATTCAGTAATTTCTGACACTGCGACAACAAATTGATGTAAATGTAACACTTAAGTACGAGATCAATGGTCAGTTTATACTTGTTAGTTTACAATCACGACGTGGTAATGTATTGTTGGCAGTGTTATAATTTGTATTTATTGTTAGTTTTGCAATTTCCGGCCGACTTTCACCGTTATGGATGATTGTATGGAAGATTATTATATTGGCTTGCTTAACATAAAAAAGCAGAAATAGTATTAGTGTTTTTTTGTGTAGCACAGTATAGAGTCAAGTGTATGAGATAGAAATCAATTGGTGGCATGCCACGTTGAGATACGACATAGTTGAGTAGAGTCTAGTTAACGATAAGTATGTATGTATTGCATCGGCATGATATCGGAGAATAAAAGTGTCTTACGTTGTTGTGTTACTCCAGTCGTTCCGTTGGGTTCCGTTTTCGTGGGGGAGTTAGCAGAGTTTTAGAATTGTTCGTAGTAAATATTAGACTGATGTAGGTAAGTAGAAAGCTTAGACCGTCAGTCGTGTGTATTGGAGTGAAGAGACTGTGTGAATGGGGCTCGAGCAAATAGGTAGAGCAGACTAATTCCAAACAGTTCAGTTCAGCTCAGTTTGAATGTGGCTGACTGAGAAAACCGTCATAGTGTTGGAAATACGGAGCGGAAGCCGAAAAAATATTGCGGACGATGGCACAACACAATCCTTTATACTTACAGGGGGCTATACACGGCACTTACTACGTATTTGCGACTCTTCTATCCTTCCATATATACTCGCCCAAGTTTACCCAAGTTCCTCCTAAGCTTTTTAGGTTGCTCCAAGTTTCCCCATTCCATTCTATCGCTTTCTCAACTCTCTATTGTACCCGTGGATTCATAGCCTAGTCTACTTTCCAGCACTTGCGCGATTTGCCCGGCAACTACCAACCTAGTCAATTCGGCCACATTCGGATTCTATCTGTAGGGTGGGAAATTATTTGCCTTATGTGATCCAACAGACTTTCCCTTACTCCACTACGTATTACCTCCTTTCATCACGAGACTTTCTGTCGTGCTTTCCTTTTCTAGCATAGACATCCTACTACTCCCTACACACTCACTCTAAATGTATCTACTAATGCTACAAATTATATCGAAATACCGTAGCACATCTTCCACCACACCGAATGTACACAAACTACATATACAAACTACTACACACAGTTATTAGCGATGACGAAAAAAATAATATATTTCCAACTTTTCATTAGCTCTTTGTTGCTGCCTGGAGAAAACAATTGTTGTTGTCTTACTTTATGTACTGATGCATTGCTCACAAAGGAAATTCCGCTCTCCTGTTCCAATCTCTAGATGCTTATGTCCTACAACTTTCGTATAATAATGTTCCCATATGCACATGTATTAGACTCACGCAATCATATTCTGTATTGGAGTAGGGACACATTACTGGAGTAGTTTGTTCTGTTTACCTAAGCTAGTGTCCACATGTATCAATATGTATATAGTGCATTGGGTACCACGTAGCTCAATCAAATTGCAAATGAAACGTGCACTCAAAGAAACCATTTTCGCTACAACTCTTCCGCTTTATCTTTTATTTCCCTCTTTGATAACATATTCAAAAGCGAAAATTGAAACAAAGTTTATTGTATCGAATGTGATGAATATGAATGCTTTTTTTCAGAGTTTCTGTTTACGAATACTATTTATATGTTTGTCTGGTGCTTTCTGTGTATGATAACTTAAGAACGGATTAAGTCTCATTATTAAAACTTCTGTCATCTCAGGTCAATAGGATATTTGAGTTCGTAATGGGCAAACTCAAGCTAAAATTCAATATAACGTTAGTTTTGCTTATCGTAGAAAGTCATGAGACAGTTCATTTTTAAACCTCACAGGTTTTGACACAGCCTATAAGAAGTTCGATACTACATGTACATAACTCGTCTGTGTCAAAGTTATTGGCACATTTACACCCTCGGACACAATCGTAACACCACAACAATGTATCTTTATCCACTACTAACAGAGTAGCACAACTACAAATCATTTTCGTAATATTTAAAGTTTTTTCATATATGTGTTGCTCAAAACCGACTAAGCCTTTATATCCCGTTTTACAATGGTTACAATGACAGAAAACCTGTTTGCAATTATTTAGTAGGTAAAAACTGTACCTAGAAGTACCTGTAGGGTAATTTGGTATCAGATCAGTTACTATTTTTATTACCTACAAGTCTACAACCAAAATTAAGAGAAGACTGATTAAGGCCACATAGATAATGCTCAATTGTCAAAAATTACAACTAATACTTTAGTATAAGGGAATTTCTAACAAAGTACGATTTAGTTAGTAGTTGTGATGAGGCTTAAAAAACATTTTATAACAATTATGACATGACTATTGGTAGCAAAGAGAAAAAACTCAAATGAAATTGAATGTAATTCATGTGTATTTACTCTACACAACTTTCACCTGCTACAACTCAGCTCCCATCCCTTCTGCAGTAACCAGTAAGTCGTCTCATTATGGGGAACATGATAATGGAATCTAATTAACTGCATCAATTTTATTTTTTGCAAGAACAATAATAATTATTTTTGATTGCTACAATTGATCAGAACAAATAGACCTCTTCATGTCGTAAAGATTTTCCAGTTCTCATACATGTACTGGTGGAAACCCGGAGGAAACTCAGTTAGTCAGTAGCAGCAGTCATTGTTTGTTGACTATTCTCACGCATTTGTCGTTAAGATTAGTATACATAATGGAGAAAAAAGAATATGATGGTAATTGGAGGAATGTAAGTCTCATCTATTAACCAATTTGCAGTAGATCTGAGGGATAGAATGAATATAGTAGTTCATGGAATGTGAGTGGGTTGAAAGAACCCGGCCACTATTGCTTGCTGCAATCGATAACCAGTTGTATGTAGTTCATATGAGAATGCGTAGATATATAAGACATAAGTGCAAGATACATGCGAGTCAAGTCGGCTTCCAAATCGAATCCAAGGAGCCTCTTACATAATATATTTATACTAACTATGAGAGAGACGTATGTCAAGGATATACTCTACGCAGTGTGGGAACGGGAACACACGCAATATTATTATGACGGTGCGTACAATGTGTGGCCATTCATAGTTAAAGACATTCCACTATAACTATATTAAATCTCATATTGTTCAAAGGTAATATTTTATTATTACGCTAAAACGGAATAGAAAGTGTTTTATTAACGTAGTAAATATATTAATATGTATAGGTAAATTTAGTAGGTTCACCCC
>JABASH010001289.1:0-27657 GCA_019776445.1 Tomocerus maximus | reverse complement strand
AGTGATATTTAGTAAAATAAACATTTTGCTAATGGCCAAGTTAGTTGAATTTTAATCCGTTGACGACAGGAGCATAAGTCATCTTGTAGAGAGAGGTCTAAGCATGTGTTTATCTTGTGCGAATGCACATGCATCTAATTAGCATTTGATTAAAAGGTAAAGCTATTAAGAACTGTATGGTACCATTTGGGTGTTGTATTAGTGTGAACCTATTTGTAGAGGAAGAAAATCCCGAAGACGACTCCCTACGTAATTTACAATTACTTGCTATAGATGGTGGTTTTTGTAGAAAGTTAGTATGGGATAATATGGTTTGTGGGGCGAGGAAGAAGTGATCTAATAACAATTCAGGGAAATATTTTGTTGTTTCTCAGTGCGGCTAATAGCGTTAGTTAGTTAGTTGATGGGGTGAGCTAATCCAGTGCTGTGAAGAAACAAATCGGGTTTTAAGCCAGCGGCGAAAGTAATTTTGCGAGAGAGATAAACGAACTTTTCTGCCTTTCATGCACTTGCATCCGTTCCTCCTCGGCATACTCACTATTAAGCTTAGTGCTAGCTGTAGGAGTGCAGTCATTGAGTTTCTCTCAAGATACATCCTATAACTCTATCATGGCATTTGTCTGACAAACAAGTCGCTGTAACTAAGAGATTGCTCCGGAATATGTGCTCCGCAATGGATGTCCATGTGAGCTGGAAACGAGTGTAAATTGCAGGGATATTAGGGGATTACCAACTTTGTAAATGAGCTCTATTACCAACCCGAACCACCTCCACCTATAAAATACACACATGCATTACATTTACTTCCTTTCCTCGACTTTCTCTCCCGTCTTCATACCTAATATCTCCAAACACCAATGAGTAACACAAGAAATGTCTTTTGTAGCCGCCAACTCTGTCCAACCAGACTCTATTGCTATTCCTACTCGCTACTTTCAGACATCTTTAGTTGCACAAGAAAAATTAAAACCAAATCACACTCCATCCGTGTTTCCGCTGAGTTTTATCGATACATTCGCAAACTTTTGGCAGAAAATTGGTGTGCAACAATATACTCATATTTAAATAGTCACAAAGTCACTATAATACAATTTTCGACTACCGAAACTGAATATCTAATGGAATTGTTATACTTATTTAAGTTTATTTGATACCCAAAATAAGAATCGTCGTCTGTTGTAACAGTGTGGGGTTGTATTACAAATACGATCCATTAATATTTGCCAGGAGCACACAGATTATTGATGATATAGATTGTGACTGCATAGGTACACCCAAGATGAAGTGATTTTGTAAGTTTGTCGGCAATTTAGTATCAGTTTGTAAACAAGAGAGGCACGAGTGGATTCAGTGGAGGTATTCTGCTTTGGTTTGTCTCAAATGTAATTATATGAGGAGGGTGTTTAGGTCCATTTTATCCGAACTTGTGAAGCGTGGCACGTAGTTGAAAATGCCTGGAGGGAAGTGGAGGAACTTAGTTTGGATAGCAATAAGTTAGGAAAGATAAAGCCAGTAATAAGCACAATGCAATTCGGTTCAATTCCTAAACTCTTTCTTCAGTTGGTCCTTTGGTTTCTATAATTGTCTGTTTTCCTTGTTTATTGCGGAGGACTAATCTGCCAGCAGGTATATACTGATACGAAATTATACAAATTATGTGATACTATTATATTTATCTCTATTTTCATGGCAGTAAGTACTGCTGAATGTAATCATAAGTAGGAGTACTTGGTTACAAAACTGGCTGGTAGACCTTTGCTCGTTTGTCCACTTGAAGCCATAACCAGCACTTTATTACTCTCTATCAGAAACATAATGTCGTATGATATTAAAGGGATGAATTTATTCGATATCGATAAGCTTAAACGAAGCAGATGTGAATCTGGGAATTCTCTCGAAGGACCAACTATGTCAATACTGCACAATTTGTAATCTAATATATAGATATTTTGTGTAATATGACATGGGATTGTCATTGCAGTTGCAGTGGGATGTGAAAAAAGACACTCCCACGTAGCCTTTCTGCATCGATTTACAAGTTGGGAGGAGGAAAGTTTGTTGATGTTCATGTCTGAGGAGAGAGTAACGTTTTGGATTGCTTACTTAGCTTACTGTAGACTTATAGCTATTAAATGAGAGTCGGTTGATAAAACGGTCCGTTTGCTCAGTTCTGTTGACTTAAATCTTGTTAGAGAAACAATACAATCATCATGTTAAAATATTTGCTTTGGTTCTTTGGTTGATTTGACATTTGATGAGATGGGATGTTAGGGAGCGAGAAACAAACAGACGCAGTCTTAGCCTCAACTTCCCTACTTTTCTCATTTAGCTAAGCGTTAAGAAGGGGAAGTGTATCTATAATCTGAGGAAATAATAATAATTGGGAATCTCGTGCAATTCAACTTCTAATATTCTCAAGTAACCATGTCCATCCCGACTCGTCCGTTTGGACTCTCAACAATGTGTCTAAGACAGCCGAGTCACTATTTACTTTTTTCGGCTGGCCTGAATTTCCTGTAGTTGTACATGGAGAGAAGGAATGGATTTTCATAGATCACCTTATTCCTCAATGAGGTTTGCTTAACTATTCTTTCCTGGTTGGCTGTCTGGTTTCCTTGATGGAGTGAGAGTGAAGTTCAGTACTTAGGATTGAAGGAAGGAAATGTTGAAGTTCACTTTGGACTTTCAATCCTTCCCTTGTTTTGTTTGTTGTGTATTTCCTTCCTTGGCTCGGTCGTCTTCTCCGTGTATTTCCTATAAGTTCTTCTCTCCGTTTCTCAGCGAGGACGTCGTTATCCTCTCTATAAATGTAGAACGTGAGATAAGCAAATATTTACCATCCATCAGATGCTTTCACTACAACTGCTAATAGTTACTCTAGTACATAATACGAAGAACATTCCCACTAAAGTGCACTGTTACATTAAACAGTTGTATAATTCAGTATACAACAGGAACAAGTCCAGAATTAACACAATAAACGCAATGAAAATCAACAGTGGTAATGCTAAAATAATCTCTAGCAGAATAAAGCAAATAGTAAGACCAACATACTTAAGTATAAACTTACAAAGCATGGAAAGATAATAATAATAAATCCACAAGTACAAAATATAATTATAGAATTATTTACCTATTTACGCAGTCTCTAGTGTGTACTGGTGGCCGGAAGTATGGCAAGTACACACAGTGGAGTATAAATGTACAAACATTGCATATTTATATTGAATACAAATGCAGATTATATTGAACATTTATAAGTTCCCACTTTGGACTTGCGCATTGCATTTCGGTAACAACGTCCAAACTTCAAACATAAGTATCTTTCATTGCTTTGCCTCTCAAACTTCAGAAATAATTTTAGTAGTAGAATTGTTTATGTACTAATTTGATAATGCATTTTTGGCATGTTATTTTGAAGTCTGATTATGATAATAAGGTTTCTCTATTAAATACAGTCATATACTATGTACTATGTATAGATAAGCTAATCACCCCCAAATTGGCATACACTTTTTGGCATAAAGTTTTGGGGAAAACATTTTATGGCATACTCTTTTTGGCATACTCCTTTTTGGCATAACTTATTGGCATAAAATTTAATGAAAAAACAAAATTCAATTCAGTCACATAACGAGTTATCTGGTAAAATTTAAGTCGTGAAAAAGTTATAACTTATCCGCTAGAGTATAAATCCATTCTGAAAAGCTCATTTTTGAAGGATTTTTAACAATTTTTGCCAAAACACGGTCATACACATTTTTTTGAGTTCCCTGTTTGGAAATTTGCCTATAAACATTCTAGCTAAAGTATTCTCAGTCCTATTTTGTTCTCTTTGAAGTTCGTTAAGGAATTTCCACAGTTTTTAGCTACGGTTTTAGCATGTTGTTTTGAAGTCCTAATTAATGGACTTCGTATTAAATACAGTGACATAACTTAGATGTAAATAATAATTGTTAATTATAAAATACATTTTTCATTATCAAACTTGAGTTTTGTGTTAATTTCTGTGTCACTTTTACATGCGATGCAGTCTAGTATACCATTCTCAATGTGCCCTTCCTTATTACGCATAGAAAATAAAAATACGTAAAATAATTAACTATAGTATAGCCGGTAAGGAACATCAAACTGATTGTATACGAGGAACTGGAAAATGACAGTAGAATTTGAAGGCGTAATGGAATACATGAAAAATCAAGTGGAAATAGACCAAAAGGGAAAGCGATTGAGTTCACATCGACGTAACCGTATGACAAGACAAGGACACGGGGAATTAACAGTGGCACCTCCATGGGAAGAAAGGAAGGGAAAAAAGTAATGAGAATATTGAAGCTAATTGAGACGTAATTGAATTTCCAATAGGATCGAATTATATTATGCTCTATATAGGCAGTTTGAGTTCCTTATCTTCTCAGGAAAAGGGTGAAGGAACTTTTCATTCCTCGACTCCAAAAGGATATATCCAGATTTATTTTCACTGTACATACTCCAATGAGTGTCTCACTTAGCTCTCTATATCTTAAGGGCATTATAATTGTAAATTAATACATAGGTATAGTACATATTATATAACATTTATAGTAACGAATAAAGGTATTCAATTAGAATTACGTTGTTATACAGTGAGACGCTACACTTTCAATAAGCACGTTTCTCAGGAACTTGCAGATATATACTGAGTCTTCCAATAAGTTCATTTCCCTTTACTGTCTGGACGTTTTAACGCATGTTCTGTCACGATATTCAGTAGAATTTCCCGATGGTTGTCCTATTCATTAGGATATTAAAGTTTCTTTTTTGCCCTTGAAAAGGTAGACTATTCACATTCATAAATCTATCAATCTACTTTCATAATAATTGGAAACAATAGCTTACAGACCGGTGACAGGATAATTTGGGTCGATTTATAGTGAGTTTCTTAATGTACTTGTTAGTGTATTTTGTAGGAAAAGGTGGGTTTAAAGATTACTACAAAATAGCCCGCCTGTCTAGAAGCCAAATGAGGGGTAAGCGATAACATGTTAATTTTTCCACGAGGTTTGTAATTTTTGAAGATATATATGAGTTTTGAGATGCAGAAGATTATTTTTTCGAAACGTTTCCACATTTGTTAGAAAAATGAATTTAAAAATTGGTTGGTATTGTTGGTATGTCAGTGCGGAAGAGGTTGTTCCCGATTTAGCTTCTTAGCACCGCACGGAGTGTCTAGCTGAGGTTGTCCTGAGCCAATTTCCATAAATAAATAAATCTCATGGAGAGGCGTCTCGAAGACAAGTTTGATACTTGGCTTTCACTTTCCAGGACCACCGAAACAAGTCGACTTGTCTTGTCGTGTCTCTTGACTTTTCCTCAGAGAAGCAGTTGACTCTCTCCCTTTCCCCGAAATTCCTCTTCATTCGGAGTAAACTGTAGTAGGTATGCATTCGTTATAATAGAAGCTGTACAGTGCATCATATTTCCCCGATTGTTGTACTTGTAACACTTTTAGTTGTATAAAATATTTCTCCAGACTCCTCCGCTGCCATATAAAAGTCAGTTGAGTTGTTCACAGTGAAAGATTTCACACTGATAATCTACTCCAGATTTAGCTAGCTCTTTCTCCTCTTCATTTATTCATCTTTCACTGTTTAGCTTTTTGCAAGGGAAAGTAAAACTAGCTGCATATGTACATATAGATACACTGTCCCAACTTTTCTTCCAGAACTTCTGTCTGCTATGTATATTCCTAGAATTATTTACTATGGCCTAGACTTTCGGCTGCAGTAAACGACCGTAGATCATTTTTCAGGTTTAACATGACTTGCCCTTGCCCACACGAAAGAAGTTTATCTTGTAGAACATTCTTGATAAGAAAACAAAAGATAAGCATCGATGCAATATTCCACAGCTTCATTAATAGTACTCCGAAGACTGGAACGTTTTTTGCAAAATACAATTATGCTTATCACTAAAATGTATATACTTGCATTGTTCAGCTATTAGCAAAAAAGGCTCAATGACTGGGTTAATATGTCTGAGCTACAAATTGCATTTCAAGAGTAAAGTGACGTAGCCAAGTAGCTCCGTGTGTTTCTTTGAAAGAGGGTGTAGTATAGATAAAAGTGCATGCTGTGAAAAAAGAAACAAGTAAAAGTCAAGGTAAACCCAAGAAGTTTAGTTAAATCAATAAAGTGTTGATTCAATTGAAAAAGAAAGACTTGACTGACTGCATGGACAAGGCTGATTTGATTTAAGGATCCTCGTGGTTGTAGTTTGCAGCCTTGTTGGACTAGAGTGATGCATATGCAAGAATGTTTCTTCTGGCTTTTGTATTCTCTAAGAAATGATGAAGTAGTAGCTCCTTAGACTTTCTGGGCTCCACTCTGCACGATCCAATCCCTAGTACTTCCCACTGTAATTTCCTTTGGCATTGGCATTGAGCTTCGCTCAGCATTTTCCACTTGCTAGATATTTTACGCTCCTCGCTTTCACTGTCGGCAACGTCACACTAAAATGGGACTAAACTCTTGGACAGATACATACATACATGCATATGCAGCAGCAATACATAATAATAAGGTTAAGTAGAAAGTCTTTGTGCAAGATAAGATATAGCGCTGCCCTGGAATAACTTTAGGTATTAGCAATGTTTCCACTCCATTCTGGACAGTTCTTGTCCAAACTATGCCGTAACAGAGGACCTTCAAAATAAAAGCCCAAAGTACTGTTTCTTTTGCAATTTTAATATTCAAAGCAAGCGTAACTATAAAATTGCTACGTTTAATGTATTTTTATCAAGAAACTTACCTGCCTTGAATACCACTGCTAATAACTAGGGAAGTTTTTTGTCGAAAAAGCATACAATTTGATTACGAAATACCGACACCGATTGCAATAGCACGAAATTGAAGTGCAGGAAGGATCAATCCACCTTGTCTGTATTCATTTAGATGCAACTTCCAAAATAATGCTATTAGTATGAGTCTGAGTTGCATTTCCTTTCCCTACGTCGGATCTTTTATGATATGACTATGTGGTTGGTTTGGTGTATTCCCGTTTGCTAGGTATTGTACTTCACGGTGGGTATTATACAAGAATTATTGGGAACATGACTAAGGACGGAGTTGGGACTGAAACAGAGTGTGATAATAATTAGAGGACAATAATAATTTAGGAAGGGGAAGAGATTCTCATTCTACTGGGTAATAGTCATTCATTATAGCAACCAGGAGAGAGGAGACAGCACAGACTAGGTAATATTAGGCATAGGCATGTATAGGTTATATCAATCCTAAATAGAAAGACATGCAAAGTGTAATGCAACTGACTCCTTAACTCAGTCTCAAAGCCCCGTCGTCCAATTCAACCCCAATTCCATTCCTATTAGACTGTGCATAGGGTAACGTGATACAAAATTAGTATGTCTATATTACAGTGATATCAATAGACTGCTAAAGATAGCTGGATAGCCATAGATTTAAGCATAGCCATATATTATTTTCTATTTGTGTTGTTACCCGCAGTGAACCCCTGCGGTGTCTTTTCCTATTATTACCATTTCTCCTTTCTCCGCTTTTCTAATGACTTTTCGCCCTAATTAATCTCATGAATTTTGAATTTCTATTCGACCTGAATTTGATTAACTGTCCTCTCCGGATTGGATTTTGAGGGACATGGATCCTATTATAAAGCCTTAAAGAACTATGAATAAGGATGGACACAGATACGACTTATTTCTGCATTTGTCGTCAACTGGACAGTAATCTACTTCTCAATTTCTCTTATCCACTCTAATGAGATATCTATCTATGTCCATTTTCTTCGTTATTTATTACAGCTGATTCTCACGAAAGGGTCAGAAATTGACAGAATGAAAATAGAGAGTGGAACGACCCAGCACTACTAAATAGGCATATCTGCATAAATAGACAAACCAGGGTAAAACTGTAATGCACATGCACATGTACCTCTAGGATAATCATATGGATCACAGATACAGATTGAAATAATAAATGACAGTTGTATGTCTTCCTATAATGCTTAGCGTGTTTGCAGACGTTTCTTTTCTGGTAATTTCATAGCAGCTAATGTCGAATTGGGCATCATTGTGTTGGTGCATTGGAAATGGGGAGCTACTATCTTTACCATTATTAGATGGGGAATCATTGCAGTTGTAATTTATCACAGATTACTTAGTGCAGTCTTCTGCATTTGCCTTCTTTATGCACTTATTGTTCCTTCCCAATGTTTATTCTAACCTTTCCATTGTGCTAACATATTTTATTCAGCTCCTCAAATGTAATTTTCATCCGCAAACGATATTAAAGCCAGGTTCACTGTCAAACGCTAAATATGTAAACAAGAGCTAACAATGGGAGTCTAATACAAAGGGAAGTGTATGACAAGGGTATTCATATTCCAATGTAAAGATTTTACAAACTACGGTCTAGCATTTATGAATTGCGTCTCTACGAAATAAATCCAAGCAATGCACAAAAGGGCTAAGTATATAGTACTGCTACAAAGTATAAAATATCCATCACACCCAAACAGAACTTTCTTTGACATTTTTCTACTTATTGTACAGTTACAGAAACATAGCGTTAGGTAAGTGGCCTTTGTTCATATAAGTGTGTAATTAATAATTTTTTAGGTACAAAAGTAGTGACAGATGGAGGTCTTGACATACTATGGCAAAAAGTAAGGAAATTCTGCACATGGCAAAATCACATGTTATGAATTAGTATCTGAAATGGTGCGAAGACACTTATTTCGGCTTCTGGGAGACCAAGGTCGTTTATTAACGCAAAGTTGTAAGCAAATATTTTAAATCGGGAAAATATGTAAGCCTCAGATACCCTATCTAGATTAACATGGATTTATAAATATATTGCCCATCTAGCTCAATACAGATAAAATTCACTCAATACAGCCTTTACGAAAAAGTTCAGAATAATAACAATATCATAGAATCATAACATACATTAGGTCTACTCAGATCGCCTTCGCAACCATGCTTCGCATCGCAAATCCTACACTTTTAACATTGAGTTGCGATGCGAAGCACGGTTGCGAAGGCGGTCTGAGTAGACCCATTGTATTTTTAAATATATTGCCCATCTAGCTCAATACAGATAAAATTCACTCAATACAGCCTTTACGAAAAAGTTCAGAATAATAACAATATCATAGAATCATAACATACATTGTATTTTAGGAATTGAATACACAAAGAATCCCCTAGAATACAGATACAGCACAAAAGTTAATTTGCTACTTAACATTCATAATAATTCTTGGACTCACCTTCTAGTTACATTATGATTGATTTTAGTAATCATAATATTTAGTAAGAATTACATACACGACAGTTCATTTGCCTTTACCTTAAAACATCATAAAAATATCGTTTTACATTCTGATTGATAGAAAATGTATGATCAATTGCATTGTCCGCAACCTTATGAGTTTAAGTTTTACATTCAAATTAGTTAATATAAGTAATACAATGAGAAACATAAATTGTAAATTAAGGTAAAACAGTCGTGAACATACCTAGTAGTACGTTTTATTTCTTAGAATCGATTTTACTGCTTCTTGCTTCTTAATAGTTGTCATAAATTTCTAACAGCAGCAAATTACATAGACTGTTGTACTTAGTCTATTTATCAAATGGCTCAACTTCGCACTCAGACTATAAGGAACAGGAAGAAAGTGAATTTATTATCACAGGGTTAGATTTGAGGAAGGAAATGGAAGGTAGTGTACATATGAACGAAGTTAGAGTCAACAAAATTAAACTGTAAAGAATGAGTTGCTCACACAATCAGTCTGATAGGTTTTTGGCTGACAAACAAGAGCGGGGCAAAGTAGAATTAATACAATACAATATCCATTGCACACACTTCCGTTTGTTTTGTGAATATTGTACATTATGGGGAGAGTTGGCAAGGATTTACCTGCGTAGACATAGGGAAGGCTTGTCTTGTTCCGTAAAAATGTTACTTATTGTTCTGCTTGGAAAGTGGAAGAATGTGCTTAGAATGCGTGTAACTACATTGAAAGCAGGAATGGTTCAGTTACAGGATGTGTAAAGCTACATGTCAGAAATCTAGACATCTAAGTAAGTCTAATGCAATGCTAATATACCTACTTACACACATCATCACATAAGCGAAAGTACGCAATATAGGAACAAAAGTAGAATGAACTGAAACTGAATTCCCTTTGTGAGCAAATAATATCACGACGCAGGTACTAATGTACAGTACATGATACTTATGATAGTATTATTAGTCTAACTTCAACGGACGAGGATTTTATGATTTCGCGTGTTCTGTCTAAATAACTCAACACTGACAAGCCAAGCTACCCGTCTTTTCTCTCCGACTTTCATTTCATTCTCAGCCTTATTACTACACATTGCACTACAAACGAGAATTGTAAACTTACCAAGGTATTTATGATTTACTTGCAAATTTAGATTTTTGAAAGCAAATCAGAACTAAGCAGCTCACATGAGTTACAGGACATTATTTTCCAGACTTAATTTACAGAGATTTAGATCACAGTACATAAATTGGCCAAAACTTATTTGTATGCATTAATATTAGAATTGTTTTGAGTGTGTTGTGTAGTATGCATCAGGATTTAGATAGATGGATGTCACTATGAATAATTGATACTTGTGAAATGGCCAACGACCACCGTTCCATGTGAACCGAATGGATTTGCATGTCCGGCGTCCCCGCACCATTTTTATTAGCTCACACTCCCTCATGAATTATTCAAGAAAAAATCACTTTCCATTACCGTCATTTCCTTGTGCGGTACTTGGACTTCAAAGCCACGTCTCACTCCCTATTCAATTGAGCAAACAAACTAAGTAGCATTGATACATTGATCAAGATGTACATTCCCTAACTCCGGATTTACAGGTTTACACTGTGTAAATAATAACGTGCAAAGATGAACATCGGATTCAACTCACCCAGAAGAGTACGCACGTTTAATCTCTTTCAATTAGAATTTGAATCCTATAAGCTGTAATGAGATTCAAAGATTTTGCATAAATTGGCAGGAGCATTAGCAAAGTTCCATTAGGAAACTGAGTATTATGTTTACTAGAATGAAGTGGTGCAATCTTCTCAAATTGTAATAATGTGTTGAAATTGTAATGGTTTTATCAGATTTACCAGAATAGCACTAGTTACGATAAAAACTCCGTAAAAAATGCTACAAATACAGATATACAGTGGAAAAAAGTATGTTGTGTAAAAATTGTATCTACATAGCACGAAATTATATATAGCATTACTAATGTCCCTATACTTATAGTGAGAATAATGGTAGAATATGAGCTTTTTACTATGATTGCATATCATGCAGGTTGGTTTTTTCTTTCTGGTCAGGTCACTTTTACATTTAGTATTAGAAAGAGTGCAGTGCTGTCATTAATGTTTGTGATGCACAGAGCAGAGTGGAGCCAAGGAAGAAAGGTAGGCCGGAAATAGAGGACAAGCATGCATGAATGATATCGACGGGGGAAAACAAGGAAAAAACTAAATTCGTTTTCTTGGTTTTTTGGCAATCAATAACAGTAGAGTTGAGTACAGAGTCTGAGTTTGTGCTTTGGGGTATGCATTTCATGTAGCATATGTACTTAGTAGTTGGTGACTTTGGGTCATAGGACTACTGGAGGGTGCATTAGCGTTTATGTTATGCTACGTTACATGGTTACATATTAGATACGTTATTATGTATTTACGGAAAAACTTTGACTGAACGGGCTCGACGGGCGAGTGAAGTGTAATACAACTCTAATCGCATGTTATTTTCTCTACTACGAGTCAGGAATACAAATATACGGACTATTTACTCCAAAGAAGACTCTGCCATGTCACATTTCTATATAATTCTTAGCTTGATAGCCTATGCAGTCTAGTACTGTGAAATATCAAAATATCAATCAGAAAAGATACAATATTAGGTCGGGAAGTAAACTACTGTGTTACGGAGGAGGATATTGAAACTTTAGAATGTCAACAACAGAATGTCCGTTTTCCTTTGAGAAATACAAGCAAAAACAGAAGATATTGAATATTTCTTGTTCCAATTCCTCAGTAGACCCTGTTGCATCGATTGTCTCATCTCTCGGAAAACAATATCAAAAGAAGCTCAAACTTCAATACAGGAACCTAAATTGGAAATTAAATTACATTCTGTGCACATGCACACCAAACAAACCCTTGCAGTATTGAATTACACTGTCGACTCTCGACATACTGAACTTATCTGCTTCTATTTTATCCCAAGAAAAATATATCTATAATAGAGAGCATTAACATATTTTATCCTGACTGAAAATATTTTCTGCAATGTCGCACCTATATTCTTATTGGTAACAATAAAAAAGTTTTAGCCATTTGCACTTCTGGGTGAGTATTTACATTAAAAGAGAGGAAGGAGGAAAGGGCAGGGAAGAAAGGCGTCGATTTCAGATAGATAACATGGAAATTGTCTGTAAAATGCCAGCACAACAGCACGACTCTCTGTCATAAAGAGAAAGAAGGAGAACTATTATTTGTACTGCATTATAGCGACATCAAATCAAACAATGCTTTGTATAGGGAAAGTCCACAGCTAAACTTCTTATTCTACGCGGATTTAACAATCATATGTCTATCCTCTATAGACAAACTAACCGATTTCCCATTTTGACTTACCGGTGTTATCTCACGTTCACCCTTCGGGTTTTTTCGAACCCCTTACTTTCTCGGCTACAATCAAAGCAACATTTACGGGCGATAAACTTGTTAACTTTCCACCGTATTGACTTTCTTTGCCTTTTGCTTCCACAAATAAATGCGAGCCGCTACATTCCGAGTGTAAGGGCGCATTTCGGAGTAAGGACGGCTCAGACTGTGCAGATGGACGAGTGAAGGTGAGCAATGGTGTCACAATGTCCCCATTAAAACTCCTCGTCAACCTCCGGTTCAAAAGAATCATAAATTATTTCGCACGTAGTAAATTGCAATAGCCTACCTCCCTACTTTCTCCAATTTATTTAAAGATGTCCTTTACTACCCTGTACTGACAGGTATCTACAGAATTAGGTGACTTCTGTTGTGTTTACAAGGAACACATAAAAACGATTGTTCCCTCACCATAGAGTTATTTTTTTGAGGTCACAAAGTCATCTTTAAAAGATTAGGTCACAAACATACACTGAATTGAACATTTAGAACATATATCTAGCAATTTACTTTTATCTTGTACCTTCATTGTGTCAGAATAGATTTTTTCACAATTTATTTCCTTTTGTATTGCGCATCACGCACATTCATCCAATTCATCTCCATTCATGCAAATATTCTACAAACTATACATATAAGTAACTCAAACCTCATTCATAATCAATTTCTGACGGAACAACCCACAATTGAGTTTTTATGGTGAAAGTTTAATATGTATGATATTATGCTATTGCCTATTATTTCCAAAATATCGGATTTTCTTCTATGGAAGTAGGTTCGGGTATATTTAGTAATAAAATTAAGTTTTTATTTACAATTTAATACTTTCCAATTGAGTGATAGGTTTCAGGGAAAGTTGACAAAAGGTTCTATAAACGACTAATGCTGTTCAGTCATCAGTAGCAAGTAATTTATTTGTGTTTTGAGAGGTGTGATTGACAAATGCTGTCAAAACCGTTTTAGACAATCATAAACCAGTTAAAAACAAAAAACTACAACATAATGTACTGTGTGAGCGATATAATTTTGTTTCATTCATATTAAGAATCTCATACTTTAAGGGCATAGGCCTCCCAATGAACTGTGTGTACTACGAACAGGCTCGTGCTCTGAATAGTGAAGACGGAATTATGTTTCCGATTTATAGGATTATTCTTAGAAATTCATATTGCTACAGGAAAGAAGTTATTTGAAAAAACGCTGAACAAATTGAGATGCATTGCAGTTTGAAGGAAAGCAGAGGATTTTGATGTAGGTAAATAAGAGTTATTTCTACTTTCATAAGTTGTAAGTAGACGCTAAAAGGTTTGTTCTTAGGTGAAGTGATGACTACCAGAGATAAAGTCGTCACTCTCTTATCGCAGGATAGATGTTATTTGTATGTAGCTCTTGCCTGGCCATATGATGATATAAAACGTTGTACCTGTGCACGTACTCATTTATTTATCTGATATCATAGCAAGTAAGATACACATACAACGTAGTAAGTACTATATTATGATGTCTATGTCCATATAGTATAGGATATCCTATACTGAACTACAAGTTGGGGCACTATTAGCAACATAGTAGTAGTATGTAGGTAATGTGAACTATGAACCTTACTTTTTGTTAGTTACTACTTTACTATGTGCTAGTGTGTGACTATGATGATATCTGTGTAAATACATACTTAGTGATATAACGTCAGATCAGATCAGAGCGAGTCTCATGTTGCATGTCGTGATTCAGAGTAATTTCCCGGATTAACTTTCTCCACCAGTTTTCTCCCTTCACTTACGTTTTAGTGAAGGAACGTCCTGTCCAGTCCCACTCAGCTTGGCTATATCCGACAAAGTCATTCATTTATTGCAGCTAAGTAGTAAACCTTTTGCTTTGTAGTTATACCGTAACCACCGAATTAACATCCCCTACCATTTCATTCCACACACAATTTTTCTCTATAGTACCTCATTCGAAATGAGAACAATGTTTGAAATAGCTGAAGGTAAGGAAGGTATTAAAAGAACTTTTCGGCCTGATGACCTTTTAATACATAGACTTATCAGTATGACAATTTTGATTGATAGACAATGTACAATTTTTCTGTAAATATACTCAAGTTTTGGGTTTTAACAATTTTTCTGTAAATATACTCAAGTTTTGGGTTTTAACAATTTATTCGTACGTTTTCAAAATATTCCTCAGAAATAAGTACTTTTAGCAAAATCATACAGTGTGACGAATTATCTTGTACTTTAAGGAGAGTAATTAACGCTACTTAGGACGGTTCTATAAATACACAGCAAGTAGATCGTGCAATGCACCGAATTGAAATGGAAATTAACCTCATGGATTCTCTTTCATGTGCAAGAAGATTCAGTGAAGAACATTAACCTGTTCAGTGCCTAGTACATATAGACAGAGAGTTTGCTAACAAGTAAATAAAGCGCATTTAGGCAAACTTGGCTCAAGACAAATAAAATGTACTACAGTTACTTGGGAATGTGTACCAAAACGGTAAGTAAACACTGATATCACATGGCAGCATAGATTGCATAAGTGTACATACATGCATAACCAGCTATGCTGGTAAATAGCCAGTGGTTATTCCCATTATTACATCACAAAGTGGTGCTTACTGTTTCTACAAAGATATAAAACAGCGTAGTGGAGAGGAGAGATTTTAGTACGAATTTTCATAGTGAGATATCACGAAGGCTGCAGTCTTTCATGTCTCATTCACTCTCTTATGGACATACACACAGTTTCATCCTGTCTTTTAGTACGAAAATATCTAAGCCATAGTTCATTTCAATTTTTCAATCTACAAACTGTGTTAATTTAAAATTTATTACAGCTATGATCCAAATATGTAATTGTATAACAGATCCAGTATCAAATAATATTTCCGAAAATTCGTCATAATTTACAAGAGATGATTGATGATGTTGAAACATTCTATATTGTAGTTGTCATTGCTGCAGAAGCGATCTTATGGTTAATCTGTATAGGTTGATCTGTGAATCACCAGCACAGATTTGTAGGTCTACATGGTAAGATAAAAATTCTTTTATAAAAAAGTAGTTTTGTAGGGTGCAATTTTATGAGAAGATGAAGGGAAGTTGGATATAGTCGAGGTCGAGTGGTTCATAGAAGCGAGAGGACATTATCTGAGATGGCAAGGCAGCGGTTCTTGCAACTTCTTTCCTAGATTTCTCTTCTTTCGAATAATATACTTAATTGCCGTAAGAACGTATAAGTATGTATGCAGTATAGGAGTATTAGCTATGAGATGAGAAGGCAGGAGAAAGGAGAGAGAGACGGTGTATAATAATATGTAATGCGAATGTGACTGGCGAATAAGTAGAAAAGGACAGATGACAAGTGATGTGTTGGCTGGAGTTGGCGGGTAAGGCTGACTAAGAGCGGGACAGACACGGAGACACAAGGGAGGGTAAAGAGCGATGAAGAGGAAGAAAAGTCCGTACTCGAGATGACATTTATAATCAAATTTTCTGTTTCGCCACACGAGCATGACACTAATTATCCAAGTGTACGCCTCACTTGTTTAAGCCACTTTCTTCTCGTGGAAAAGTTGAGCTCCTTCTGCATTAAGGGCTCAGCTCCAGGAAATCCCTCAATCTCTCATTCTCAATGAAATCCACTAATGTAGATGACAAAAATCTTCTGAATATCACAATTACTATAATGGTCTTCAGGAATAAATGTATGCGTGGTATACAGAGCCATTTGTAATTACAGTACGAACCTTTCCCCCTATAGATAGTAATATTTTTGTACAAATCTACTGTAAGATATTATTGGAATATAGAACATTCAGAAGAAGGATATTCATTTGCGTAGCAGACGATGGATGGGATTGATATGATTTTGGCATCATCATGGAAATTCGTTGTTAAGAAGTATTAGTAACATTTCATGGGAACGTTGAAAAATAAAAGTGGACATTTATTTTTGTGACAAGGTCTCTGATACGAAATGACTCGTTGTTTTATTACAGGCTAATGTAAAGTAAATAAAGGAGACAGAGACAAATTTAGTGTATATATGCAGAGTTCTTTTCCCTGCAAGTCGGTAGGTCTCCAAATTAAGTGTGTAGGCATGTGAAGTCGTTAGTAAATTACGTAATACAACTTTACTTAACTCTAATCTAGAATGTTGGTGTAATTCCTTCTTCGGCTCGTTTTTTCTATTGGAATGTATATGTTGATAGAGTCATGTGATTTGAGAAGTGTTCAAGAAATAAGGAGAATGTAGCCGAATCACGCAATGAAAATCACAACGTGGACATAATTTGCAGGTAGACATATCGATTTGGCAATTTGTGCCGTCCGTCAGATCAGATTGGAGATAACTGTCCGGAGGTTAAAGAGTCTCTATGTAGACAAGTTTTCTGTTCGCATTCTAATACTTTCGGCTACTTTCACTCCTGCCGAACCTAAATCTACATTATTATACACAGTTTCCACTACTAGTTTGTTATGTGCATTCAGTAACCTTCCAATAGTTTCCTTAAAGTTAGTTGACTCAACCCAAGTTGAGGTAAGGCGGGCTAATCAGACAATGACTTATGACATGACACAACATAACGTGGGATAACTTTTACTATACACGCTGAAATTCGATACTATATAAATCTGATTGCACACCATACGACTCAACTGTTGTGTCTCTAATACTCCATTACAATCCCCTATCACTCATAGTCATCTACAGTTATTAATATCCAGATATACGGAATTAACAAACATTTTATATCTATATTACCCCGTAATGACTTTGTATGTCATGTAATAAGTTCTTTTTAGAATTCTGCTGACTACAGCTGCGTAGCCATTATAATCCCACGTAATGTATTATTAGGCACTTGTGTAATGTATGTATTTCAAAAGCTTAAAGTAATAATATCACAAGTTCATGGAAAAAGAATGTGCCTAATGTAATGTTACAGGTATCATTGATCTAGTTACTAATATTACAGTAGTGATACGCATGAATAGCATTTTCTAGTTTTTATATAAGTACTTTGTAGAACAACATGCTAAATAGGATGTTGGTCATTTAGGTAGCTAATGTGATATAAGAAAGAAATGCAGGCTACCACCTACACAAATGTGCTTACTTAATACGTGGTGTGCATGCATGCAAATACTCGGTATAGGTTGACTATAATACTTTCGTGTGGCCTTCATGCAGATTATTTTTATTATTTACAGAAATGCCACGCTTTGTCGGTCCTGTCGAGAACGTGACGGTGCCCCTTGGTCGGGAGGGTATTATCACCTGCTCTGTCGACAGTCTCGGCTCCTATAAGGTAACCTGAATAAATAATAATCTACCTACTCTACTAAATACGCATTCATCTTTATAATTTTTTCCAAAGAAATGTATAAATACAGACATTTTCAGAGTCAGGAGTCTCACTTCCCAACGTGTCAGCTTTCGCCTTGTTTCACTCACATACCTAATTTCAGACAAATAAAGACAGACAGCTGGCGACACCAAAAATTTTTGGTATCATGCTCATGCTTCCTTACGTAATAATAGATTAGGTAATATACTAGATTTACCTAACCCACATAAGAAACGGATATCACCTACTTGTGTTTCCCATTTACGTAGAACGCAATAAAAACTCTTTTTTGGCATCTGTGTACCAATTATTAGTCACTCAAAATTGGTTTATCAAACTATTTATGCAAGGGTGCTGTTATTCTGTCTGTCTATCTGAGCCTACGTAACCTTTGAGTAACATTTTTAAATTGTCTTCGGATTATGAAATTTGTGGTCAAAATAACGAACAAGTTTTCAAATTTTTTATAATTGAACGAGTTTATCTTTTGTTGGTTTGCATACATTTGATCGTGATATACAAATCAATTCTTGCCTACATCTGTTACAACAGTTTATTATGCAGTTTATTATGTATTAGCATATTATGATCACGAAAAATAAGTATGTCTTCTAATACCTATTAATGTTCTAATTTTACTTTCCCAGTTCGTATTTATGGCTTTCACAAGTTTTACTGTCATTTATTTCGTCTGTTAGTATACACTATAGTCGTTGTTTTCAACGGGGGAGATTATATTGTTATAGATATTTTTATTGCTGGGATGAACCCATAAAAGGCTCTTCTCAAATAAGTAGATGTTATGTAATGATGACTTTTCCGTACCTGCAACCATGTGTAGGTATACTGCAAGGTCTATTCTCGTCAATTTGTATTCTACTAATTAAAACGCATAATTCGATTCACAAGTTACCAACTTTATTATAATGTAGGTAAAGGTACATTTCGTGTATGCAGTAAAATATTACTTTGAACATTGGATGTTTGTGTTCTCCGGATAGATTCAGTGTAAGAGCAGCTAGTTACAGAATTTACATAACCTAGCTGCTGCTATTTTATTTAGTTAAACCATGATGACATTGAGATTCAGTTTGTACATTCGCGTTTTGTAGTATATCATTCTGATGTTTCGCACTGTAAAAATATTCAGACGAATTTCTATCTATCCAATCCATAGATATTTATGTATTCTGTACATATTGTAGCAAAGGGTATGAATGCTAGTCACAAATTCCTTAGGATACACAGTATATAACTTGGTATTGTCAACTTGTTCGTCATGCATTGCAGTACATGACGACTGACGACCAAGTTCATGTAAATCTGTCAATTTGACAAAGTGGGTGGAAAGTGAGACAGAACTGAAGCGAGAGAAACAAATCCGATTAGAAAGGTATGTTACTATTAAATGTCATTTCAATGTATAGAATCTTTGACTAATCTCATCTGGATCTGTGGGATTGAGCATTTGTGTCACATTACATGGAATAATGGAAACTGATCCTTGTAAAACGACATACTTAGGTATACAGATATGATGTTGTGAATAGATGTCCAGTATCGTCAGATAGAACTGCAGTATAGTCATTTGCAGATGACATTACAAGTCCGGCGTGTGTACTTCAAAATGTATCATGTTGTATTTATACAAATGTACTTGCTTCTCTGCAAATGGGGAAAAATTGAAAATGCTAAACTCAACGAAAATAGAATCTGCTAAGCTGCACCAACTGAATCTCATTCAATTGAGTAGGAAGGATGTCATTCCATGTCATAAAATAAAGTGAGATTCGGTTAATCCATATCTGAACTGAATTGCTAACTATTTTCTAACCAAATGTCTCTCTTTGCAATCTGTTTTTACTGAACTGACAACGTGACAAATGCAATGCTCAAATTCCAATTGAGGAATAAAACCAAAAATCTTTAAAAGAATTCTAAAAGTGCGTACTTGCCAGAAAACCTGCACGTTTATCCATATTTCTAGATATTGTGATGAATGTTGGGACAATACACATCGATAATCAGAGGAAGTTATGAACACAAACAACTGCAGAATGCCTACTATTGTTATAAATATAGCTAGAGCAACTTTTGAGCAATTAGACAGTAAAGTATAATACTCGTAGCTAAAAGGTGGAAATATAGATGAATATAACCGAAATACAGATAAAAGTATCCTGTATACACGGATATGCACAGTGGTTATGAATTTTAGTGTGAAAATATGGGGAGCAAATGGGGGAAAATGACAATTGAGAAAGTAATAGGGAGTGTAAAAGTGCGATATTTAAATAATTTAGGGATTTGGTTGTGGGCCGGTGTGAATCACTAGGAGGGTAATGATTTATGTGGTAAGGAAGGAGAGGAGAGAAATACAAAGTGGTAATTGGGCTCTTAGGGAATGAAATGGGAAAAGAATAAGTCTCAAAGTCGGGAAAGGAAAAAATGTTGCCTACATTATCCACCTTATGCAGTGGTGGAAGTATTATCTCAGAAAGTGTAGGAAAAATTCAAAAATGGAGCATGTATATGGATGAGGCTAATGAAAGCAACAAAGTAGTAACTCAAAACTCAAGTCTGGAGCGTATGCATACAAAATGGAGAAAAGATAAAGAGGGGAACTCGTGGTGAAATGATTTGAAGGAAAGTGAGGAAACCGTCATAATTCTTCACACTCGCCAAGGATCTCAATATACAGATGTGGAGATATATTATGGGATGTACTTACAACTACCACCTATAAATATTTATAGACTAACGTTATAGATGTATTTATGTGTGCATATTAGGTATAAGTAAGTCATAAAACAGGTTTGCGTCGGAAATAACAGGATTGTATAATGCAGAGTGGAATCCAAGGAGAGACCAGACAATTCTAAGTGAGAAAAGCAAAGAAAAAGTAGCGTAACTACCTAAGCTAATCGTTAGTAAGTTACGGGATGAGATACTATAGATTCATTTTCCTGTATAAATCTCAGACTTGCCTATCGCTAATAACCTCTATGTAATAACTCGAGATGGATGAGGGAAATTTTTGATTCCTTTGGGGTGTGATTCTAATATTCTCACTGTGAAGACTCAATGTACTTTATTAGTGCATAAAATACGACTCTTATGATCTGTTACTTCCTTAGCTCTACTCCTTCCAAATATAGACACTAGATATACCACTACAATAATATTACAATGTGTTCTAGACTATAAATACAATATTAAAAGTATATACTACGAGTATAGTACATAATCACTTAATAAGATTTGTTGCATAGCATGGAGCTCAAGTCTAGTGTATCTAGCTGTTAATTTGCATAACCCACATAGGAAGATGCTTTATTTATCTTCTATTTGTATTTTGCATTGTTATATCATTTAGCATACCTATGTATAGTTACTATTAGTTAGATGTGGAAGATAGGTATTTAGTGGAAGTAGATACCTAATGGGAAGTTGTGCATATCAGTATACAGCTCCCTGTGCAATTAGAAGGGATAACTTTTCCATATCTGTGAATTAGGTCCAAGTATGCACACGTAGATAAATATTTGATATATAATGTAGTGTAACAATCCTAGGGAGATGCATTCACGCATTAAAGTGAGAGAGAACGATGAGCTCGTCTGCCAAAAAGTTTGCAAATTAGGATATACACTCTTCCTGATTTTAGACTTGTTCCTCTCATTAGTCTATTTTCTCTATTATCTTCTTTTTATGATTCGCCCTTTATTACATTGTGCATCACTCGGCTCACCACCCGCCAGGCAGACTTATTAACAACTTTCACTCTACTTTCACCGGCATAAACGCTTCTTTTCTTCCAAGAATTAGTATTACTTTGCTCTTTATTGTCCATTTACATACTGCTAACTACACTGATAAAGACAATCATCTCCCTTTATCGCCCTAGATGTGTAAACACCATCCATTTTTGGAGACTGTACATTTTTATTTTACACTCACCTGAGAATACCCTCATATATGTTTACCAGTCTTGAAATATTATATTTATTAATTCGCTATGATCAAGTCATTTCACATGTAAAAGGAGCATGAAAAAATAATTTAAATGTACTTTACACTCTAAATAGCTCACCCGGCCCCGGGTCAACTATCAATTTTTCGCTTAGTCGACATATTTTAAACAATAGTTGACCCAGGTGAATTAATTCGAAAAACATGGCAAATATTTGACTCCTTATTAACGGTCTATAAAATACAGTAGCAATTATAAGTATGTGGTAGTCCAACTGGGATATCTGCCCAACGACTGAGTCATTTATTCATAGCTATAATACATGATTATCACTACATATAAAATGTTCTTTTGTGATGAGATAAAATCATATGTATGCTCGGAGTTTGTAGCCGCAATGCAATGCACAGGTCCAATTTCCTCCTACCACCACCACCACCCTATTTATTTCGGTGGTGAGAACTTATAAAACATATATCAATATAGATTATCAAACAATTACGATTGATGATACCAATACAGTCTGTTCAAATACGTCTAATTTTTATAGATTTAAAATATTTTATAGATAAGATCCAATTATGGCTCGTTGAGCAGACATATCAGTTGGACTGCCACATATTTATTACGTAGTGCAGTTAACTATCGTAATTTTTTATCTTAAAAGAGGTGATCCATTTGTTTAATGTTTTATTCGTTAGTAAACGATTTCGATGATTGATATTGCAATAAGTACATCAATCCTTGCATCAGTTGCGGCTATGTGCTTTCGGTAAACAACGAAATGCGTATAAAGTGAGAAAAGTTCTTCAGCATTAAAGAGTAAACTTGTTTATCCTTCCCCGGTTTCTATCTTTATAGTCAGCATTACACAGATAATCCATATTTCGTGACATACGTATCACCTTTCGGCATCTGTCCTAGTTTTTTTTTGTTTTCACAGAATTTTCTGAAGCTATTGCATAATTGAATACTTTAGTATTGATTTCCCTTTTATTCCTCTCCTGTCAAACACTTTGTATAATAATATGGCATTCTATTTGCAATGTAAATATGTATTTAACATAAGTAATGCGTATTATTAATACGTTTAATACTGTAGACGAGTTGCAGCAGCTTTTTTAAATGGTATGGCAGAAGATGTTTTCTGTAAAGAATTGGTAGTAAGTTCTAAAGTATTATAGGGAGTATCCGGGGTATCATACCCTAATGAGTTTGCGGACATACCTTAATTAATAATTACTAAAAATAAACGAAATTAACATGCACTGAGGTCTGTAGGAAGGTATCATATATCATAGATCCACCTGATTTGGGGCTTATCCATAGTAGAAATATTTATATTATGAACTGATCTAACATAGTAGAAAGGTAAATATTTCACAACAATAATAGCAAATCAGGTAAGCCAATATTATTCGTGGACATATCATAAAGTAGAACGTGGAACTAACTTCAAGGCTTCATTACTATAGCTATGCTAATAAAGACATGCAGTGGATAATAACGCAGTTACTTAGTAAAATAGAAGTCTGCGGGAGTGAAATGATGTCTTGAGTTTTGCATAGATAATTACCATCAGTTTGGTAGATAAAATGGAAAGATGAAGTTGAGGGTAAAGTTACAATTTTAATTATAATATGACTACCCTACTGTTTGTATGCTGTTTTCAGGTGGCATGGGTCCGGGTAGATACGCAGACTATTTTAACGATCCACACGCACGTGATTACGAGAAGTCATCGGATCGGACTTTCTCATTCTGATTCCTGGACTTGGAATCTGCACATTAGACACGTTCGAGAGCAAGATCGTGGCTGGTACATGTGTCAGATCAATACTGATCCCATGATGAGCCAGACAGGATATCTACAAGTTGTCGGTACAAATCTATTATTCCCTTCTTTTTTCTTTAATTGTAGCTCTAATCAGAACACATCAAAAACAATAAAGCGGTTCTAGCTTAGAAAACTAAATAAATATTTCCATTTAATTCCCAAGAGTTTTGGTCCCGCGTCTTCAATGGCTACTGATTATATCTGTAGGGGTCTGTTACAATTATTTCGAAACAATTATGATGCAATATCCCACCATTATTTACCTACAATAAATGGGTTTTATGATGCAATGTTGAGTAATTAAATCAAATATAAAATGCCCCTCCTTACTCTTGACTTCAACCCGAAAATAAAATATACAATTGTTTGCTAAATTCTTTTCTGGACAGTTGTTTGTAGATTATGCTTTCATGGCAAAGTTGTAAAGGAAAAACTTGTATGGTCAGCATTCACTTTGGATAATGTAGTAATATTATATATATCTACGAGAAAAAGACTAACCAAATTATAATATATTGCAAATTAGTCATAATTAGTAGACAGTATATCATATAGAGAACTATTTCAATAGTGAGGGTATGGGATTACAATTTTGAAAGTGAATTTTGCTCGTCATCGGAATAGTTCCCCAATAGTAGGGGATGTTTTGGAGTGATATGCATAAATATAGTAATTGTTTTTCGTAAATTATGCAGTGCCACCGGATATTTTGGACTACCCTACAAGCACTGATATGGTTGTGAGAGAAGGAACTAATGTCACCCTCCAATGTGCTGCAACTGGATTTCCTAAGCCGAGTGTCACATGGAGACGGGAAGACAAAAACAAAATTTTCTTTGGAGAACATGGTGGTATGCATTGGCCTTTGCACCTATTTTCACCTCACACTCTACACAAGTACAAATAGTGAACCTATCTTGGTTGAAATAGACGTGTGAGGGAAATAAATTTTAATACTACGCATAGGTTCTTACATAGAATGAGTTTTCCGGAATTGTAGAAATAGTGAGCATTAGATGCAATAGGGAAATAATAGTTAGACCATAAATAGATGAGAAACAGTCGGCGGTCCATGACGAGACAGACGGACGAGACCACCGACTTCTAAGGTCTTCCAAAGCTTTAGGCAAACGGAGGATATTGACCAAATTGATAAAGGAAATGAAATTGAGTGAGAAATGATTCTCTGACTCTTCTTTTTTGCCTTTTCTGTGGTTTCCTTCGGTTTAGGCTTCATTCTGTCTCTCACTACTACACTTCTATTAAAAATGTACACACTTATGCTTATAAGTCTCTACAGGGTAAGGCTAAACTTACCTTAGCACATCATCCATTCAAATTTACTCTAAGCACACTACGAATTTCAAAAACTTTCACCGTAAATAAAATGTGCTGGTGAAAGTAGTTAATTTTTTGAGAATGTTATCATAATATATGCAGTAGAGAAAATTAGAAAGTGGTGCGATGAGTTATTTAATGCACTGTAGATTATATTAATAAAAATATCTATAAGTGAGCTCTCGTTATATAATTACACTTACAAGTTATACGGGCTATTTACTTGTGTGACTTTCACTTGACTTGTGTTAAAGTTAAGTTCTATTTTTCTGTTTTCTCACTTTTCCCGTGTCTGTTTGTGAATGAATAGTTGATGCAGTGGAAGGAGCAGTATTCAATTTGAGTAAAGTGAATCGTCTTCACATGGGTGCTTATCTCTGCATCGCCACCAATGGAATTCCACCTACAGTCAGTCGACGCATATCCATCATTGTGCATTGTACGGAAATCTTCCTATAACTACCATTATCATATAACTTTCTATCTATACCATTCTTTTGTATATTTACCTGCGGTAATAATAATAAGTATGCACGTTTGTGCATTCGTGTCTATATCTTGAAATGTACAACGTTGTGCAGGTATAGATAGAATTTCTTTTAAACTGTCTATTCATTTAGCAAGCCTATTGCTCTCTGAGGAGAAAAAGGTCCTGGTTCTGCCTTGTACCTATTTATTACTTTCACTTACTTTCCCCCTTTACCATTTTTTACTTTCTCTTAAACTGTGCAATGTTTTCTTTGTAAATTAAACGGATGCATTCCTCCGTAGGGTTTCCGTTTTAACATTTCTGTTTTATGGACGCAAATCTCGTTAGTATTTTCTTTTCTCCGGTGAATTGTAAAAAATTCTCTAAAATGCAATGTTATGCACTATTTACAGTTCCGCCAATGATTTGGATTCCTAATATGCTCGTTGGAGCCACTGAAGGACAAGATATTATTTTAGAATGCCATTCTGAAGGTAAGGAAATAAAAATATTATTATTGGAATCTTTTTTATTTGGTCACTCAAAAGTAAAAATTCTTTGTTTAGCTTACCCTAAATCAATTAACTACTGGGCCAGAGATAACGGACACATCATTACAAGTGGTATGTACATTTCACTTTTTAAAATGACTATTGGTTATGGTATAGCTATTCATGATTCAGGTACTATTGTCCCATACCCATAGGAAAGACCATTAGTTTGAAGTCTTGTTATGAAGTTCAATATTTTTCTGAGTAGTCCAGGGAAAGTCGAATCAAATATTCTTTCGCTCTACTAATCAAATTTCAAATTTATTTGATGAAACTGTGTTTTTGTGTCATTGCTTTCAAATATCTACATGTTCGTACACGTAGTAGGATCTAATATTAAATTCCTAATAGTTGCTTGAAAGTGAAACATGAATATTGTTGAATGAAATTGGAAAACCCTTGTATTTTGCCGGTTGCATAACGATTGTAGTTAACTTGGCAAGACTTGAATCCATATCAGATCTGTGAGTCGGTTTTCGCACACTTTCCAGACAACTGAGAATGTACAAGCTACAAATAGTAACTGGAATGTACAAGTCGAAATAAAATTCATGGGCAATGGACCTTTTCTTTGCTAACGAAACGGTTATGTAAATGTTCTTGTCTTAGTTATGGGTTTTAGCGTTGCCTATCTACTATTCTGAATTCAACCCTCTGTCTCTTAACCCAGTCAGTTTTTCATTTTGCACTGGGTTCAACAGAACGGAAGCCACTCTTTCTCTCACAGACAGTCCATTTCATAGGCTAGTTGCGATATTCGTCTAGTCTACTCGTCGTTGTCTACTTAGTCGAGTAAAGTAAAGTCAGGGTCGAAGCATAAAAATCATCCATGTGCCAAATGTCAGACTTGATATAGGAAGAGAGGAGCGAGAGAAGAGTCGAACCAACGCTAAACCATTTTTTTCTCATTCAAAGAGTCAGCAGCTGGCTGGATGTTATGTTATTTTATCCTATGTGATGTCATGTTCAAAAAAACATATCTTCAAGAAAACTTCTCCCTTTCTTAGTCTAAGAACTTCTTTGTTTTGTGTCATATAAGAACTATATAAATAGTAACTCGATACTATGTAGGGAGTATAATAGATATAATATGATACTAGACCCAGTTCTTTCAACCCTTATTGCCAAGTAGCTACTATTTCAGTCTTTTCTATTTAAACTATTATACAGTATAACTTTCTTTCAAGATTTCGTAGTTATAGTGTTTATATGCTGTAGATGTATTATAGGTAGGTAGTTTACGATTAACAGTTCCTATGTAATAGCACTATCAATAATAGTGAGTTGCTCCCATCGTGGATGTTATCTAAGGTGAGGAAGGGCCATGATGACATTTAACAAGACAAAAACACTCATGAACTCATACATCAAATACTGCCTTCCTTTTTTACAATCT
>JABASH010001288.1:0-27662 GCA_019776445.1 Tomocerus maximus | reverse complement strand
CCTGTGCCCGTGAAAAATATGTAACATAAGCCCGTGCCCGCCCGTGCCCGTGAAAAATTTGTCGTTTGCGCCCATGCCCGTACGGGCACGGGCCGGGCACCTACCCGTACGGGCCGCCCGTGCCCGTGCAACTCTCTAATTAGGACATAATTCCGCCATAAACGATTTTCGACGAGATGAGACTAAATGCTTTTGTTTTTCGTCTATACTGATGTTGTGTTGTGGTTAAATAGATAGAAATTTAGGTTCGTATCGTAAACAGGTAAACCAACAAATCATATTAAATGTCATCTATTTCCTGCATGCTGCATGCATGGTCACAAATATCTCGTATACTAAAAATAAATGGTATCTGGAAATAAGTCACTCACACTCACAAGTTCATATTCTACTATACTGCAAATACCTCCATCGAATAAGTTACGTAGAGTAGAATTGCCATATTAGGTTACGTAGGCACAGACGTTCGTGGGTCGTGAGATTAGATTGTCGCCGTATTGCTGTATTTTATGCATAATCTTGACAAATCAAATATTGTTTTATTTGCACATAATTATAATACTTTATAGGATAAGATGTCATCGCACCGTACACATTTGTTTTGTATTTGTGCATATGCGTATAACTTTCACAGAAGCATCCTTTGAATCTCACTTTGAGGGGATTATAATAAACGTAGTCTACTACAAGTATTTGTTGGAAAATAATTATCTTCATTGGGTCAGAAATTAACGATGTCTCGGAGATATTGGCATAAAAAAATAAAATATGCCATCATAGTAAATGAGTAACAAAGTGGCGACCATCACAGGATAAATGGCAGCACGTCACTACTGTAGAAGGAAAAAAAGGTAGGCACTTGGGAGAGTTTGTTGATTTTTGGATTTTGACTATCAAAATGAACGTCAAATTTCCGGTAACTGTAGGAACCCACAAATTCCCAGGTGCCTAATTTTTTTTCCTTCTACAATAGTTGGGGTAACGTAAAACTTTTGACCACAGACAGACGGAGAGGCCGACAGACTGTTAACGTGAACTCGATGATTTGATTTTGAGATTATGCTTGGCTACTCCCGCGTTTTTCTCTCATGTAAAAGAGTAGGGAAAGCTCCCGGATACGATTTGAGCAGTTTGAAAAAGCCGGTACGGTCGCGCAACAGCTCACTGAATAGAGGACAGATTTGTTTAATAGGCTTGTTCGCGTTTTTTTAAATTTTGGACTGTAGGTAAGAAAAAACTGGAGTTGAAGCTTTCTTGTATGTTCTTTTTCACTCAATTTTTTTTCAAAAAATGATTACTGGGGTAAAAATTTACTTTGATGGCTGTGAAAGAAGCGGTATAATTATTTGGATAAGTTTGGCCAAATAGCATAAAATAAATTAAAATGCAGTTACAAATTGCAATTTTTATTTTTACCTTTTTTGAATAGATAATGCCCATAAATTACCTATGAAGTTATATAGGAACGTGTGTAGAATAGCAGAATTAGAATTCTCACTCTCAGCGACTCAACTAACACTTACTTATACCATACAATTATTGGAGTTTATATAATAATGTACATTAGCATTAGCAGTCAGTCATTAACATTTAGTTGAATCAATTGTATGCACAGCATGACTGTATGGCCATTTCTTCTACTGGGAAATGATTACAAGTTCTTGAAACTTCTTGATTTTGCTATTGTAACAGCCAGCAGCTGAGTCCAGCTCAGTCCTGCTCCCACTACTATTGGTATACTACATGCTTCAATGATGCTTCCATCCAATACTATACAACAGCATTCATTCCCTATCGGTGTATCTGCCGGTCTCCGCTCTGTCATCCATGCAGCTGCATTTTGCATGCAATTTTTACCGCAGAGTGTACTGAATGGAATGGCCGTTGGTGGTTGTACTTGGTAATTTAACTTGGGGGAACAGACAGACATGGTAGAGAAGCATATGAAAACAAAATTTTTTACGAAGAAGGGGAAGGTTAAAATTAGCATTACTGTTTTTGCTAAGAGATTACATACCTACATGCAATGCAAATAATCCCTTAAGGTATTTACTAACGATAAGTAGAAAAAATTTAAGCATAGGTACTTACTTACACTTACAACACTTACACAAATACATATTTACCGAATTTACATTAGATAGTATATGATGCGATATTATGTTTGCTTGCTGTGCAAGTATTAAAGTGTCCTAAAGGTCTGGTACGAATTTACTTCAGAACTATAGGTTGCAGTTGCACAATTCTCAAACACGATGTGAAATGGAAAATGATTATTCTGTCGGTCGGGGAAATGTTCTCAGTAGAGTATTATGACGGAAAAAGGATTGGTATTTATATTTTTAGATTGTATTATTGTGCAATAATACTAAGATACGTGGCTGGCATAGTGGCATACACAAGAAATCCATACATATCAAATATTATGTTCCTCTATGTGAGGGTAGTTTATGTGATTCCTATCTGTATAAGTATACAGTATGTGCACAACCTGTGTTTGTATTTGCTTCAGTTTGTTTTCTGTTGTATATAGATGGTAAGTATAAGTGTGGTTGGTGAGTGAGTCATGGTTGCTTTGAAAAATCTATGACACACTATAACGTACGGAAACTTGTTTTTGTGCAGAAATTTTCCAGTTTGAGTGTCTAAAAATAAATATCCGACCAAGATGCAACGTACTGTCTATTTACAAATCATCTTCGATATAAATAGGAGAGCGTCTTCTTTTCACGGAAAAGATCAACTGTGACTACGACTTTGTTTATTATTATAGTATAAAGATGGACTATACCAAACGACATACTGCAGACTTGCAGTGCAAACGCCAACGCAAAAAAGATTACAGATTACCTACGTTTAGACAAAAATACTTTCAAAGCATAACGTATTTATAAAGGCGGAGACACAATATTATGATGAAAATTATAGAATACTATCAATAGCCTTAATCTAATTTCCAGTATGCATATAGCGTTCCGTACTACGACCATGCAGATGCATGGTTTGCAAATATGCATCGTCCAAGCCTGTTTCCGTTGGGTAGTCAGAAAATATTCCAGTGTGTTCTTGATTAGTCACAACTTCATAAATATTCTACTGTTAGTAGAATATTCACCAACTCACAATGGAAAGGCGAAGGTGTTAGCGTTGGGGTAGTTAGTTGGTTACAGATGAGACAGTTTGCAAATGAAAGTTGATAAAGAACACAAAGTAAGATTGATATCTGCCTTTTGTTTTACAATTAGTCTAAATTCCTTTTGTCTGAATGCTATATCATTGTTATTTCATTTACATTTAAGGCAGTCCGTTATAGCCATAGTCATTCATGTCTGCCTCCACAAAGATACCCAACAAATTACATTGTCTAGGATGGGTTTTACTTTACTAAGAGAGGGAAGAAACTGACAACTCTATCTCAGTGATGCATATACTGACCTGTTTTGCAGTCTTGAGTCTTGGTTCTTATTTTCGTATAATCTCTTTGTGAGTGAGCGTGACAGTGACTGGTGGCTTTTGCTTCGATATAATGCACACTACATGGAGACTTGAAATTGAAACGGAAGAACCGAGAAAGGAAAGATTACATACTTGCATACAATAATGTTTCGGTGCATCCACAGTTGTCTGGTATGCATTTCTAGGATCTGCTATTATTTAGTACCTACTTGGTTGTGTTCAGTAAGTACTTGTCACATAGAGAGGTCCATGCCCTCTTTGTCGGTGTTAAAACTCAAAAAGAAATTTAGTATATTTCATAAAAGCAACTTGTGTGTAGGATAAAGATCTCAAATAGGAGATTTCGTCAAGTACTTTTATTTAAATGCTTATTTGTACTATACAAAACAAACGATACGATAGAGTATCAAAAATTCCGTGTTCATTTCATGGTATGCTAATAGTTTGTAAGAGTTTCTTTTTTCTTTGACCTCATAATCATGTACCTTAATTATTTTTAATTTGTAGTTTCAATTTTTAAGTAGTTTCTAGATCTAGCCTCTATCGGTGTTACAAATTGACAGGAAATAAGCTACAAAAAGAATTCTAATTCTCTGTATTATACCTCGGCAGAGTAAATAAAATTGTGCTACCTTTCGTACACAATGAATATGTGTAGGTATAGTCATCCATTACGGTTACTTCAAATTTTGTGGCTAATAAATATATGAAAAACTAATGACTAAGTTTACAAAATTAAGTATGCTATGAAAAGAATTAAAGCGGATTTCCTTCTCTTTATAAGTTACATTGTTACATATTATACCCAATAGATATACTTAAAATATTGAAGATGTAACAACAGTCGTTGCTTTTAAGTTATAACCTATCCAACTAAATAGATTTGATGTACACTGTACACCGTATTCTAAGTATTAACTAGATTGTAGTAAATATTATATGTTTATAATTCTCATCTGTAGTCCCATTTCATATGCATTTTTCATTGCTGTGATGTATGCCTAATTCGTAATTGTGGCACTGCATTTTCCAGTCTCGTTGAAAAATGACATAATCTCTTTAGAGACATTTAATGATTCACTGGTTCGCATTTGCAGTCAGTGCATTTTACTGTACAAGTACGTCTTATTAAGTACTTGAACTAAAAGTAAGCAAGCATCCATTAAGATAACAAGGCGCCTGTAGATATCGGTTGAAATGGTAGTTGCCGTTGCATTTAAGGTACTATATAAGGCTATTACTAAACTATCTATATTCTGCAGCATTTATACTATTATGCGACTTAGATTTTGGTGGTGCATGAACTACTGTCGTAAAGTTTTCCACATTTCGTTTTTACTCAAATACGTATAGCGGTATAGCTATAATATTGTACTGCAGATGAGAAATGACAATAAGACAGAGAGTTTTTGTTGCTGCTAGATTTGCTATTAGCGTGTATATGTATTCATTTAATATGTTTGTGTGGCCGTATCTAGTAATCTTGTAATGCATTCCTGTCACATATAAGTAATACAGAAACTTCGTGGAATTATACTAAATATACTACGTAGAAAATTACAAATTATCTTAAAATTAAGTTTAAGCACTGAGACAGTTTTCAGAACATGCTTCAAGATCTATTTAAGGTACTTTCATTCAGTTTTGGAGTGGTTGTAGTTGATTAAGGTAGTACGTCATATGCATACAAATACAATACGAAATCACTGTAATCTGTAATAGCAAAATTCAAACTTCATGACGATACTCTCATCGCTGATTTTGTAAAGAATATTTTTTGTTAAATTTAAACAATGAATTATGTCCGATTAGTAGATTATTTGTAAATCTGTTTTGTATAAGTATGAGATATTTAGATAACTTAAAATGCATACATCCGTACATCAGCCATACCTGTTTCCGAGTTTACTAAGTTGATATTCAAATTATTACAATTGCGTGAATTGCGTTATAGACAATTTTTACAGTACTTTATGTAGATGATGATGTATTTTCATGCGCATGATAGTTATTACGCAATAAAAAAGTAATACAAAGCAGTTATTGTATGTGCGGATGTAAACGTATATTTCTGGATGACCTGTAAAATGTTTACATTGAGCACACAATTTTTGACATTTTATATCTCTGCATCGTTACTATTTTGCAAAGTCACTTATGTTCTTACTCCTTGTTAGTTTGAACTGGTTAACATTGTACGAAATCCTTTATGCGAAAGAGCCTCCCTTGGAGTAATTTATTTGATATGATATTCGTCTGGCTGTAAAATTAATTATATGAAACTTTAATAGAAAGAGATGTAAAGGAGATCCATAATGCGATGTGTGTAAAATGGTCTTGATTTCGCTTTAAATGCACAATACTAGTGTAAAATATGTATTGTATTTGAAACGTATTGTATAATAACGGCTTAGGTATTAGATATCTATTTTTGGAGTTACATGTACGAGTCGGCGATGTACGATGTACTACCGTAGATCTACGGTAGTACATCGTATCGTATTATTTATTTTAATAATATGATAATAATATATCACTTTTTATAGCACTGAGTGGATAATGCTGTGAATGACTTGCTCGAGCACTAAGAGAAGATAATTATTTGTATTGTAAATTATAGCATTGCCTTGTTAGTATTTAGTAGTAGTTAGAAATAGAATGAATCATTAATTTGACTGTCCTGTTGTAAACTCAGATGGAAGGTCAATAGTCATCCTTGTATAAATATTGTCCCAAGTGTTTGCAGTTACTTTTAATGACTTAGGTTTTCATTTCTCTAGTAAAGCTCTTCATGCTATATAGACTCACTCATGACTCTTTATATTTTACACCTCCTCATTTTCACATTCATTCATGTAAACCTTCCACAGTAAAATAGTTAACGCATGAAGTGACACTCAAATCGCAAGTTCACCAATATTTATAGCTCAAACCTACCAATTTTACTTTATTCAAACCATTGTGTTGTAAAACTTTATTATGTAACATTCGTACTGTGGACGTAAGAGGAACAATGAATAGGTGTCTTCAACAATGCACGCACTAAAAATGAGATCAACAATAATAGCATGCTACAGTCGCATGGTACTGCTACCCTGCGTAGGCAAAATCATTTTAGTTCTGAGAAGATTACATCTGAAATTGTGCATCACTCATAGTGTCAAGGGCATAATAATACAGAGAATTTAGTTTAGAAATCATTCCACTGTGTACTACAAAACAGGGCATTTCAGCAATTTAAAATATTATGTACAGTAATTATGGGATATGATGGAAGCTACTTATTCGACTGACATGCAAATTACTACATTGCAATGCACATTGCATTCTGGACTCCGTACATTGTGGCGTAGGCGTAGGTACCTACCTTTATAGGTATTTTCATTCCGAATTGCAGGTTAGTTAGCATAGTATATATAGTTAATACATAGACAACTATAATATCTGTCCGTATACACAGATGTAATGTAATCCGTCATGTTTCTAGCTATCAGATCACAATTACATGGATACAAATGGTCAAATAATGAATCTATAACGACATAAAACTATTGTCCCTTGCGCAGAAAGTTTTGCAATAAGATTTAGCTCGTCCTACAAGTATTTTGTGTTATATAGAATATAGCTTATCAATGATTAAAGTATGTATATCAAAAGTAGAGGTTCAGCAAAAAATGAGCTTATTGATATCAGTTAGTAACCGCATAATACTTTGGTGTATTCAAAGTAACGATGGAAGGGTGTAAACATTTTGACGGTAGCAGGTTCCCATCATTCCATTCCTGACAACGTAATTAGATGTTTAAGTTTATTACAAAAGTTTTAACTTCATCTTCCTCTCGGGGACTGTCAGTTTACTTAAGATTTAAATCTCTTAAAACATTTATGGCAATTGGGGCTACTGTTACTGGTTATATCAAGCTATGGTTGGTATAATTTGACATTGAATTTTATAGCTAACGTATGGTGAGATTATCTGCTGTCATTACAGGAGTACTTTAATCATAGATTTAAGACCGTGTATGGCATAACACTGTGTGTATGCTGTACAAATTAAATGCATGTAGGTAACGTAAAGGGTTTAAAGGTTAGAATATGACAATAAATTACGCAAGTTACTAGAGTACTAGATAAGTTTGAATAGTATGATAGAATGTTACACACAAACCTCTGCAAAAGTTATTTGCATTCAATTACCACTGATGTCGATTCCTAGTAATTCTACCGCTGTGAACTGAGAAATACAATTCATAGGAATTAGAAAACACTCCTGTAGCATTAAAGCCTATTTAATATTTCGCCATAGTAGAGACGCCACAGCAGCCACAACAGTCCAGGAATTAAGGATTAGAAAAATTAAGGTTGGTTGGAAGTCTGAGTCTTTAATCGCAACTTGCATGCGAAAGATATTAAGATACTCAATCTTCTTAAGCATACGGCGGTTCAGTGCTCTTGTGTGTACATGACATGACATATGTAGGTACCATATAGGAATGTATATACGCAAACTGTGAACTTGCCTGGTATGTAAATAAGATCAACTGAAAACTGGAACTCATTTAGAAATCCATCAGTTATGAAGTTCAAGGCTTTCAGTCGTGGAAAGAATACAACGTAATTTTGCATCTTAATTCCATTCTAGTTCTTATTACCTGTAGGTATGACTGAAAACAATAGTTAGCTGCTTTGTTTGTATTATTCCAATGTAATATATAACTAAATAAACGTATTTACTACCAAAAAAGTAGATCTGAACCCATTTGAACCAGTATTTTCTTGATTTCGCAAGGATGCATGTTATTAAAATATTTTTATTTATTGATATTCTGCATATTATATCTATAATGATGATATATCACTTATACGTTATACGTACACACGTTTGTCGAATGGGCACTAGACTAGACTTCCAAAGGTGAAGTTTTTTGTTCATTTTTTTTACTCTGTGCAATAAATATAGTAAACACGAATCCAACACAGTCTGTCCAGTGTAATTTTTTCTCGGCTGTTAAGAACTTGGTTTGCATTTTTAATGTCTCGCACCAGTAAGCTGCATTAATAACGTACTACTCATGTATGAACTTGGTACTTAATGCGTATGATATTAAATATATCAATGCAATTATATAGAAGCCTAGAAGCACAGATGTCAAAATCATGATTACAGAAACAACAATTAAACTCAATTAGTACATTCTACAAAGTCCTATATACGAAATACAAGGAAAACACTGGTTTTTTAAGTCTATTTAATTTTTTGATAATAAATGTCTCTTGGTCTCAGTGGGTTATAAATGTTAAAAATATTTTAAGCCATCAAATAACAAGCTAATCACTAGTAAACAAGTCTAATGAAACATCAGGATTACAACTTAAAAGCGTGTAAACGAAGTCATTACTTTACATGTGTAAGCAAGAGCAAGTCCAAAGCTGAATGACCAGTGGATGTTGGTGTGTTTACTTTAATAAGTGCACTTGCTTCTCCACACTTTATTAGATCTGCTAAATTACTATCAACTTGGGCTCCTGTTGAGTTGAGTGGACTCTGGTTGTTCATACAAGGTGTACAAATAAATTACTAATCCCCTATTGAAATGAATTAGCAAAAAGTGCTAAGTAGATAACTATGAATTTTTTGTACATTAAACAGGCAAGAAAATCAGGGCTAATAATATAATCTGAATCTGACACCTTATATAGACCATTAGGATGTCTCTTCGATAATAATTAGCAAAATTATATGATATTGCGTTTTAAAATGTCTTTTTTTATTCATCTTAACCATATTTATCGCCATAAACTTGAGTAACTGTGTACTTTATAATTACTTTTTACCAACACATCGTAAAACAATTAACGTACATCTTCATTTTTTAAGTACACGAGTGACCAAATTAGAAGCAACCACCTGGGTACTTATTAGCTAGGGTAAGGTTATACAAGGAAGGTGCATATTCACTATTTAAACAATGATATGTAAAGTAATAACGTACCAGCACATCTTTTAGATGCTTATCTTCAACCGCAACGAACAAAGTTGACTCTATTAATAGAAATGCAATTTATGATTTGCATATTGCATCAAGAATACCAAAAGGTTAACATATTATTTCCTTCCCTGAAGCATCCTCCTATCTTATCCTTCAACTGGAATGTTAATTAATAATATCGCTAAGTATTCTCGACTTTAAAATTTCAAGATATCATCAATCATGCAAGCTTTTATAATAAACGTTTCTGATTGGTTTGCGTTGTTGCGTTCTATCTATGTATGTAGCATTCTTGTAAATTCGCAAACAATAAAATGTAATAGGCCTCTACTTTGCATTGTCATCTAAACGTGTGAACATTAAGAATAAAATGTAGTCGATAAGTAGAAATAGGTAATAAATAACTACACACGCCGACCCAATTTGACCTAAATGCTAGAAATTCAAAATTACCAAGGGCAATTAAAAAATTCTGCCTTTCCTCTCAAGTTACATAGATGTTAGTGATTTGAAGCTAAGGTTAATAGTTAATAGTATGTCATATGTCAGCATGTTTTGAACTTTGCTATTTATCTTTCGTTTTTCTATTGACTACTGCTTGAAAGGAAGTATTTGGCATAGTGTGGAGATAATAACACAGGTTCAAGTAGGGAAACTTAGTGTTTTCTTAAGTGCGTTTGTTGTGGTTTGTTATTTGGGTTGTTGGATTATATGTAGACACATAAAAATTCCTTCTCATTCTAGCAATATGATGTTTCTATCTGCATGCAACATTATAGTGCTGAAGTGCTGATTGTTAGGTTATAAACTTTGCTCCACGTGTTGGTAATTTCTTTGCTATTGCCCTGGTTTGCTTTTGTTTTAATTCAACCGTTCTATTATTTACTTGACTGCGAAGTAGTCTGGAATGTACAGATTAGTACATGCAATGTACTTCCTATGTTCATATGTAGCACAATTACTTAAGAAAATCAATGTTACACCTAAGAAGCTAGTGATTAGTGATACCCGCAGGTGAAGATAACCATTCTCATTAGTGACCAGTAGTACATACCCTTTCAATTTTTATCGCGTCTTGTACTTGCATGTTTTATACATTTTTTTCCCGTAGTCGACTCTATCTAGTATTTGACTTTCCAATTAAATAACTACTTTGATTTTTCTTAGTGAAAAGACGCAATATCAGCCCTGTTTCCTTTTATCAATGCCATTTGCCCAAGTACTCAAGGGCTCGATTCAGTATTATAATACATAGTAAGCATGCAGGACAAAATATTAATACATCAAAGACTTGAACAAGCATAAACATCAGCTAGGTGCTGAATTCCATGTTATAAGTCATAAATGGCATATCACGGTTTGTATATAAAGGTTATTTATTCGACTGGGTACTGGACTGCACCGTGAAACTAGTGAAAGTTCAGATAGCGTGATACAAATTACCTGTACTTTCGTATTTCTTATTAGACGCGATACTTATAATGAAGGCAGAGATGTCCATTTGAAAGGAATAAAGGCTTAGAATTCCTTCCATCCAGGAATGCATCACTTATTATTGGTTATTTGATCGTGTATGCGTGCATGTGCATTTAGAAAAATTCGTGTGATTGAAAGGTAATGTTCACTGCAGCAGCTCTGTATAGGTCTTTGTCATTAAACGGGCAGTCGGGCATTATCAATATTTTATTGCATGATGCATGATTAATGAGTTGGCAATAACATTTGTGTCTGTACATTCCATAGATGCTGGAAATCCGGTAGGACGTAGGATGGTCAAAGTTCAATATGTTTCCTAAGCTTAAGTTAAGGTCCACCAACTACTGGACTCTGACTGGAATTGTTTTATTCATGAGTGTTTTAGATAACCACATTTTGGTAATATTATGCAACAAAAACTCAACTTATTATTTTAATTCCATATTTTAACATGCCGATTGCTAATTGCCTCATTTTAAATTCAAGTTTGTAGTTCAGTCAGTTAAATCAATAAGGGTATGTATAAAAATCAAATACAATTGATATTTGCACTACAATGCTCACGGTAGTGTTCTAAATTCTATGCAGAACAATTTGTGGTTGCTAAATATCTGTTGAACAATTGAGGTCGAGATGAGTGAAAACTAATGACTGTGCAATTAGCAATGATTTGTTTAAATAATGGTCGTTTACACTAATAGTGTGCGCTAGAATACGAATTATTTGGTTAACGAATTTGGTGATTTACGTTTCAGTATCTTGTAACTAAACACTAAATAGTTGAATACATAATATTAGATGTACTATACTAGGGAGCCACTATACTCAGTATCTTCTGTTGTGTTTGCCATCAATTAATTGTCACCAAATCTGAGTAATTACGTATTACCATTGTGGGCGCTTTTGTTCTTTTATTGTCATAAAGCTACAGATCAATTAGGATAGGTAATAATATTAATGTTGCATTAAACAAAATCCATTTGTTGTACGCTGTATTATGAGTCGTACCAGTTTATACTGCTTTGTGATTAGTTATTTTACATCAGTATTCAATTAGGCAATGTATTTGCATATTTAAATTAATTTGTCGTATTATTAAATGAATAACGAGAAAAATATTCATGTCCGCTATGGAAAAGCGGTTTAATCCTGTTACAAAAAGTGTGTTAATGCACAGTGGAACATTTATGATTGTACATTAGACAAATAAGAACTACTTTCCCTACTTGTACAGTAAAAGTTGTTAGTGGTAGTAGATACAATTACAAATCAAATAAGTAAATATTTGTACATATTCTATTGCAGATGCTTGGGGTATAGTTACACTGTATAAATAATACAACATATCACTTTGAGGCATAGCAATTATTTAAAAGCAAATGGTAGAGGTTCAGTTTGAAATGGAAGATAAGCTCAGTGTATTATATTGTAGTTGTAATTTGCAATTATAATTGCAGTACCTAAATATTATGTACTACGTGAACTGAAACCTAAGGCCTGAACGACAATGACATGTATAGGTAGGTACTTAATATGGGGTAGGGTACCCAGGTACAATTCATACATAATATTATGTGTATTTACTTACGCATCATATTCGCGTAGGTATGCTAGCAAAACAGGAGCCTTTGAACCTTTTTCTCCATCTCCTTGGCCAATTTGCAGTATCAACTGGCTTTATGATAATGAAACAAATACATCGAAGGTGAATATGTGGGAGTGGTCCAAGACTGAGCTCAATAAATAAAATCTTTTTTTGATTAACACGATTCTTATCCGGTTTTCCGACAGAGATTGAAATGAAAAGCTGCTTTACCAATTTTTATTTGCGAGCCGAGAACATCATCATTAGATTCTAAATGCCTGTAGTTGCAAAACCACGAATATCGCCAAGAGAGGTAGACTGACTCAAATAATGAAATTCAAAATGGATATAGTAATGATATGAGTAAAACTATTTCAACAGGTAGAAGGAGATACCTATTGATAAAATAGCGGGAACGTATTCACTTGGAGAATTGACTTCAGTTACTGCATAAGTAGTATAACTATCAAATATGAGATTTTAAAATTAAATGCATTGTCCTTAGCGTTTTAAGTGTTTTTATGATGATATTTGTACTCATCAGTACCGGTTTACTTACATAAGACCAAAAGGTTTAGGTTTAATGGTTCCTCTGTTCATCTATTAAAATTTTCATTCATTATTTGATAAATGATTGGTCATTTGGTTTACTAATTTTTGTTAAACCAGCCAGATTATGAGGATGACCCATTTAATAGCGAGGTCAGCTAATATTACAGTTAACAGTAGTCCTTTTACGTAAAGTGAGTTTTATTCGGAGGACTTTGTTGGAAAAGTTATTTTCTTTCCATAGTTGAGCTTAAGAATATGTGTCAGTAAGAGTTTGTAATAAATAATGTTTTCATGACCAATACCTACTACCTCCTAGCATGGCTGATATATTTCATCTTTTGAAGAATGCATAAATACGTCTGCAATTTTACAGTGAGCTATGTTGCGTGTTGCGTATATATTGTAGTTTTGTATTGTTTCTTGGTATACATATTGAAATAATGAATGAGTTGAGCTTAAGAAAATACCTAGAGAGTGGCGAATAATAAGAAAAAGAAACTAGCTAGTAAAAGCAGACAGTGCAAGGCTCATTGTCATCTTCAATTCATAGTACTCCGATTCATTCCTTTTCTCCACGAAAAGAACAACTCTTCACATTCATAGGTACATGGTACATTTAGGATTCAGTGAGAGATTTTTTGTTAACCGTCTGGCCCAGTCTGGGTTCGACTCGAGATAAATATCGGTACAACAAGCCAACAGGTACAACATTTATACTACCTCTTATTGTAAAGTACATAAAACCAGGTGCCTTGTCCATTATTTATGATGCTATAGATATGCTACCTGAAATATCTTCCTATGCAAATGCTTTTATTAAGGTTTCTTGTATCTATTCTATTTAAGCACTTATCGTTAAATGTTTATATATGCATACAAGTACAAATACAAATATTAATCTGCTAAGTATACTCAGCTACATATAACGACACAGACGCATATATAGAGAGATACTGGACTGGGAATATCCACTGCAAATAATAAAGGAACTACAAAAATCTTTGTGTGAAGTGTGAATACGAATGGCGTATATAATAGATGTCTGTAATAGTAGCGCCAATATATAGGATGACAACAATTGCATCTTCTAGCTTCTATACTAATACATATAAATGCTATTTTACATACTCGAATACTTAGGTATATACACTTATCATATTATATATTATATGTAAACAAGTAAACATGTAGGATAGAGCAAGGTGTTCAAGATCATTTTTACGATGGGCAAAGAACTTTGTATATGTATTAGTACGTTTACATTTACAACTTGTAAAGTGTATATACTTACCTAGACCTAGAGGTAAGTTAGCCACGTCCGGACATTCAGTTGTACATACGATGAGAATAGAATCACATACATCGCTAGAAGGCAGAAGGTAAACGAATTCAAGGTTTATGTTACTGATAAAGCTAGATGCTATTATATGGGTATAGCGAATGCTAATAATAGTATAAATTGCACTGAAATGGAGATTCCATGAAATTGACATTTGATAAGCATTAGCGGGAAAAATCATATTGTCTATAATTACAAATTACTCAATTGCTCCTATATACTAATACTACTTTCATGACATAACCATTTAGTTTGTATTCCAATTGAAGCTTTTAAAAATCAGTGCTGTAGCAGAGCATTTTACTGGCCAAAGACACTGAACTACAAGCTCAATTTACTTCAAGATTTTTCTTTTCTTTTTGAGAATTGCTGATGCGTTATAATTGGGTAACTTTTCATCACGTTTTCCTCACGCAATTCGTATTCATGGACTTAATCATCATGCTTATAATTTGTAATAGTTTGAGCACAGCACAATTCCTGCCTGTTAGTCAGTAATACTAATACGTAAGCAAAGTATTATATAAGTGGACGGGTAACTTTCCACTTTCAGGTTCGGTTCAAATGTGACTGTCAACTTACTAGGTATAGGTATTACATTCCTATACACAAACAAACTATTGTATCTACATGGAGCCAGACAAAGGGCTAATGAAACGGTTACGGGTATATCTATAACCACATTATATGAGACAATTCATAGTGATGCATGGCAGTAGTCAATATGTATCTAGCAAACCATGTGTACTAGTCAGGTACATGGGCGACTGAGAGCATTAGAAAAAAGCCTTCAATTACGCTCAACTAGGTAGGATAGTATGCTACCTATAATGGTTGTAGTCTGTATTCTAAATGTCTTATAAGGCTATAAAGGCAATAAAAAATGCAATAAGAGTGAGAGTGTGGAGTGCATGCACATGAGGCACACTGAAGAATTCCATTGAGATTGAGTCAAGCGTCATTATTTAGGTAGGCAGATTTTTCTCGGATTAAGTGCCCCCTGCATTCTTGATTTGATGAAAAGATTCGTTTTCCTATAACGTACGTAATCTTTCTATAATATACTGTAAGAAGACGCTCTATCTGCTTTTGTGCTGTACAGAAAAAGTACTTGATATGGACATTCAGTTGACTATTATCTCTGTTGTAGGTAGGTAATACTAGTAATGGGTATTGTACCTGGAGGTTTTAGATTGATGAGTTCACTTTCACTCATATTAGCCAGTCGCAGTAGATAATACTTGATTAAATTGCAGCACACAATAAATGACATAGCTTGGCAGATTGGATTCGCTAAGGAGAATTACCTAAATTATCGCAGAGTTTTTACAATAGTAGTTAAGTATACATGTGAGAAGACTCCTTAGTTGTTAGACATGCAATAGTCTCCAACCGAATTCGAGACATATTCCAAGTTTTACAATGAGCGGAACAGTAGGATTCTTTGAAGAACTCCACATCTGTCTATCCTGGTAGCAAGTAATTCTAAATTCTAAACACAATGATACAGAGTGTAAATCATTTAATTCTATTCGACTAACTATCAGCATTCCTTATTTCATTACACGTTGCGATCATTGTGTTCGTATGTATTGAAGTGCATTACATTTTACACTGCAATCTTCACATATTTAGTTTGCCTAGAGCTCTATCATTTCCTTCTATACAAGTGTTGGGACAAGTTGAATGAATGCATTTGTTTCAACGATTCTAGCAAGTATTGATATACTGTTGTGTATAAGTGTGTAACTGAGCAGAGCCCTGTATTATGTAGGCACTTGTATAATGATCATGAGTTCATGGCCCTTCTCTATAAAAGTTCAAATTAAGCGAGGTCTACCTGGTCTGCAATAAAATGCGAAATAGTAGTATAAATGGTAAAACAGCGTAAAAATGTCTTCAGTAAACACTTCGTAAATATGTATAAATGTTTAGTAGACCATGAGTTTCTTATCTTCAGACTAAGTACATCGTTAAGGCAGTCCAGTCGCTAGTCACTAGCAGACTTGCTAATGTGGTAAATATGATTTGCATACCTCTAACCTTGAGGACAATGGAAAAGCTTAGTTGCTTAAAACCAGGAATGCCAAATCAAAGTCAACTTTGTCCAATGAAAAATCTGGAAGATAAATATAGGTAACTTTTTTGCGAAATTGGTTACACGAGGTATGGACATGATAAGAGTACAAAAGAGTAGGTACAGATGAGTGTTTTATGATTATGACACAAGGACAAAGTTGACGTGGGAATGCAATGCACTGTCTTATTGTCTAGTACATTTATACTGGCCTTTTCTAGATAAAATCATTTGTTGTTTCTATATAATCGTTGATATTCCTATGTACTGCTGCTGAGACTTAAATTGCTTGATTGTTCACTATACTATCCTATCACAATGTCTAATCAAACTAATCATGCACTGCTGATTTTATTAAATTAGATGCTCAATTACAGTTTAGAACTTTTAAATGAAAATTTTGATACCTACCTACTACAGAATCAGAAGAATGATTTTAAGTATTTAGATTCCATGTCATTGTGCTAATGTTACAGATATTTTAAATGTCTCCCTACGTTTCAGTACAGGCTGTATACAAATAAATTGGGCATTCAATTTTGCAAAGTGGAACATGACAATGATCAGAGCCAGAGCGAGGAGTCTTCTTCAATTCTAAGCAATTGCATCTGTTGAGGATTCCAATTTGATCCGGATAAAATTATATAAGGATATATTGTAATTAATCAAACATCAAACACTTCAACTTGTTTATAAATTCACTATATCAAGCAGATGCATGTATTTGTATAGGGGTGGGTCAGTTCGATAACCATAGTACTGTCAATCAAACCGAGTAGAAAAGTGTAAAATATTTTTACTGCAAGCACTGCCAGGAGTCAAGAGTCAAGTTTCTTATCAATATTCAACAATACTGCTATCTTAGCTCTTGCTCTTATATTAAATATGTTTAGTCCATAGACATGAAGGTATAGGATAACTGAACTAGCATGGATTTGCATGCATTTTGCATCTCTGTACCTACTCAAATATATCTGTCATTATTTCAGTACATACTATGTCAGATAATTTAACGATCTGTCAATCTGTAGCTTATCAAATCCTACAAGAAAGCAATGACAACTTTGACAACATTTTACTGAACAGTTTTCCTATTTTGTTATCTTGTAATTCAACCATGGAATTGTCGCCAAATGCTTAAACTTGTTATAAATATTATTTTGTATGAAATGTAACATTCTATGTCTGGATATATGTATGTACCCAAATAGGAACATTAGTAAACATGTAAGCGTGATTTTTTAATATCTTATCTTTGACCACACGTCCAACACACTTCTGCTGCACTTCAAGCTCAAAGTTTTGGTAGTTTAAGTGATAAATTGGCGATTATTATTATTAGTTATTATTATGAAGCTTCATTCAGTTCAAAACTATTTTTCCAGGTTATCAAGTCTCTTGACACTGTTACCTACAAATGTATTCCATTCATCGTTTTATTTGCGCTCAGTGATGCTGATTGTGAGTGACACGATAGATATTTAGCACTAGCAACGAGACAGTCAGTATACTACTAGGAATTGAAGAATTTCATGAAAAATGGACTGGCGCCTTTAATGGATGGTTAAAGTTCTTTATGTAGTTTCGGTTTAGTATATGTCTATATTGTACTTGGTACTTAGGCAAGGTAGGTAGTTTATGTACTACTTATTCTGCTGTTCTTTGTTATATAGCTTGGCTCTACATATTGAGGTTGAAATCAAGGGAAGAAGCTATGTGACTGTGCGTTAGCTAACCGTGGTCTTATATAACACACAAACTTAGCAGAAATCTTCGTGCAAATTCCAATAGCAATGCTACATGTAGCATTATGCTAATACAGTTTGTAGCTATAAAAATATGGAGATGTTGATGCTATAAAGAATCTTAACACTGCATTAAGACAACTTGTTTATTAAGAGTGAGTAGTAAGTTGTATATTATGTACGGTATAAAAACTGATTATGCATGAAATTATATAAACCGTTTATTATCCAAACTCCAAACCACTATGTCAAGATATAGTAACATACTTATCACTGTTATCTTATTTGAGCCTTGGAATTAGAGCCAGAGGTATATTATTTGTGAGTTCATAACTAGCAGACATATTATGGATAATGGAGTAAGTAGTTCTTTGTGTTATTTCATTCCAATTGATAGGTTACAATAATATATGCATCAAAGGCAAATCAACTCATTCGTCTTTCAGAAATTTACATAGGAAAGTGCACACTAAAATGCACTCATCATCAAAAACAAGAACCACATACTATTATTGCTTGTTGAAAAACTTTTGCAATTTATTACTATTTATTACTACTTTCAACAGAAACGAAGTTTGATCCATGTATTCCACTTGTATCCGTTCCTATTCGTTTGTAGCTTAGCTAGTTTAGTTTAGATTAAAGAAGCAAATGCATGGAAGTTCAGTACCCACTACCTACATAGTAAATACACGTACACATAAAATGAAAACCTGTTGTCTCAGCAGCTCTAAACCCAAATTCGGCTATACTTTGTACAGTCGTCTGGAGTTGGGACGCAAGAAGTCACTCAGCGGCAATGGATAATGAAAACCATTATTAAGCAATAAAATACAAGCCGCTTGTTTTCTGTGGATTTTTACTGCTACCTTGCTATATTTCTGTTGGACAGAGTTATGGATGTGGGTAACTTCTCTAACTGTAAGTAAGCATGTAGCTCAAGGATCGGGAAGTTTTAAAGACGCTGCTAAACTTAACCCACACCAACACTCGCAAATCGATTTAACCAGTTAAGCCAATAGTTTAGATATACTTTTACAGCCGTAATAAATTCTCAAATGAAATGGAAGGTTTTGCCAGGCTGTAACACATTAAAAACGCCATTAAAACCACCTTTACTACACTATCAGTGAAATTTCCTTTTTCTGTTAGCTATATAGGTAATAGGTACTGAGCTTATGGTGTTCTCAGAGTAAGTGTAATGGTAATAATATAAGGAAAACAAATATCCTCATTTTGAAATTGGTAAATGCAAATCTTTAGTAAGTGGATAGTGGATGTAACGAGCTAATGACATCCTATTATGCTGAGATGAATATTCATGTGTTCATGTTTAATATAAAGCCACAAGGCATATCGTCACTAGATATAACAGGCTAATGTAGTATGTAGTGAGAGATTCCATCCAGGGTGGACCGATCAGTCGGAAAACTCCGTGTCAGTGCGCAGTCACTGGAGATTTGTACTTGTGCAAATGTGCTTACTAAAAATGTACATTATATAATTTGAAATATGTAAAACTGCAGCGAGTGCTTATAGCACGAGAGTTTATATTCTAACACACAACTACAACTTACTAGGCAAATAATACATACTAACCAATTAATGCCCACTATAAATGTGGTAAAATGTAAACATAGGCAAAATTGACATGTTGACATGCACAAGTAGAAGATTCTCTAAACCAAAAATTACAAAGTAAATATCTAAAATAAGTATCAAAAAGTTTTTGGATGATGGTTAAAATTACAGTTATGTTGGATGATGGGTATGGAAATCGAACCCCATGGAACGTTATAAACGGGCTTACTTTTATATAAGAGGTTTATTGTTAGTAGCAATCAAATTGTCCTATAAAAATGATCTTCCACGCTATGAACACCTATGCCCATAACCCTTGCGTCGTTACAGGGGTAACTGGCCAGATCAAAGAGGATTAAGGACAAAATCTCTAGCATAAAACAACTTTCTATATAGGTCCTCTACTTTTTGGAATTAGTGGAGAGATGTATGTACTTAATTATTAGGATTAGCCGCTGAATCTGTTTCAGTTAGATAATACTAAAACACTAGTAACACTACTTAATTACTTTGACACACGACACGCAAGTGTCATCCAAATTAACTAAATACAAGTGACAAGTATAGAGTATAGTAATACCAGCAATAATAAACCATGTACAAATGGATGTAAAAAAGTAGCGGATCTGAAGTTGTCACGACGTGTCATGTCACGTCCCGTTATGTCACGATGTGTCTCATGTCAGTCTACATTTTACAACACACTGATGCATGATTTTACAATACACTTACTCACACTTACTATTGGCAGACAATTTCCAATCGACAATGAAAGAATAACATGTAGATGAATGTAGTTTGTGATCAAACCAAAGGCACATAATACATTTTGTAACTCTATACCAGTGCTATATAGTACCTAACTAATATTATAAACATTAGTAATTAATGATATAAGTAGGTAATTACATTTTATATTCATATCCCTTTTTAGATATACGTATAACACTAATCATAATAATGTATCCTCAACTGTCAACTTATGAGTGTGTATCTCTATCTTACATTTATTTTGGCGTATTTTTCTCTTAATATTTTATGTATACATGCACCAATAGTACATTATTCTTGATTCTAGTAGTCTATGTATTACAAGCACTCTGCAAGCTAAATCAGTATGCAATGAATGCAAATTGTATTTAGATTAAATTATTACTAGTAAAGTACTGAATATGTGACTGTTCATTAACTGACCATACATTCACATATTATGCGAGACGAATATTAAGCTCGATTAATTCAACACATTCTTATTAAACTTATTTCTGCGAGATGACATTTCATTTATATAGCTACAATATTATCACGGTATAATCGTAATGATCCTCAAACTACATACACAAAGTACAAGAATTAGGAGCGTAAACCCTTATGAGAATTGTAATGGTACAATTATTTTAGTGAACACATTGCATAACATCGTAAATGATGTTTTCCTTCTGTAACTGGTATTGGTGTATAATAATATTACTATTGTGTCCTCTCACTCATGTCAGCAGTTATTAGCAGACAGCCAGATCATCCGGCACACATGTGGACAATGGAACGTTCTTTATTGTTGGTTGACCCTGTGATTCCAGTTTTCAATTCAAGTAGGTGAATAGAAATGAGGTATACGCATTAAATCATGTCTCTGCGAATCATCTCTAATATTTAATCTGACTTTAAACGTGGCTAAGTACATAAAAGCCGAAACTCAGTAAGGCATGTGCTGTATAATTGTATGCCCAAATTTGCATTATCCTGTCTGACGATAATTCCGTAATATTAGGACCATTATAGACATGAGTCATAAATTCGTGAACTAAATGAGTCCTAAATAGTTTTTCATCATTCAGCATGCTTGTCATTTACAATGTCGGTCATTTTCATAAACCATCAATCACATTTTCATATATTTTATAAATTGGCAAGTTCTAAAAATTAATTAGTTGTATAGCATATGCCCCATTGCATGAATGTATGCATGAATGCATTGCATATGTATTTAATAATTTGGTTGTGATGTATGGTAGTTCGGAATACTTTCGGAGTAGAGTAGAGTACGAACGTAAACTGAGTTTGGTAATGCTGGATCCACGAGGCAAAAAACTGGGTATAGTATAATGACGATTCGTTTTGACAGAATAAGTAATGTACACGAAGCAACGTAGTAGGATTTCCAGTTTATGTTGCACAATGCAACTTTGCATCTATTTAATTTTTTGTAGTGTATGACAAATGCATGGATGCACTTACCTAAACGAATGATGTGCTGTGCCTTCAAGGCTAATGTTTCAGAGCACGTTTGTACCAAATTGCATAGGCAAGTGTTTTTGTGGTGCTACGAACTATAATTGCGTATTCCTCTCATGACTTGACGATGGAAAGAAATGTAATTGCCAGTAAAGCACTTGAAAAGTGTGCTGAGAAGTCTAAAAATGGATTTAATGTACATTTTTCTTAGAAACGTAAGAAAACCAGATTCAGGTGTTTCAGAAATATAGTCGTCATGTGCCGGCAGTTTTGCCCACACCACATTTAAATGCTTAAGTGAACTGGTTACGTTCAGATGAGACAAAACACGAGTCTGTTGTCTGGATCAGGTATTACTCTACACTAATCTAAATATAAGGAATACATGTGTAGACTTCAGTGGAGGACCCCCAATCGTTTATAGTTTTCAAGTGTTGCATTTTTGTGTCAAGTTTTTTTTACTAATTTCATTTCGTCATAGTATTTCAATCAATCCGTCTATTTTCCTACCTATCAATGCTCACGGCAGCTTTGTTCTGGACAATAAAAACATATTTGCAATTCATAAGGATTTGTTGTTTTGTCCTTCATTCTATTATCATTATTGCTGCATCATCCCAACTTCGTTTTTCAGCAGCGCTATATAATTCCTTGGATGCTGATTGCTGATACTTTCTGCAATAATAGCAAAAATTGTAATATTATTGTGTATCTACAAAAATCAACTTGTACTATATACTTTCACTCATTTTCAGTTCCCCATTTTTTCATTCCCCTCTGCAATCTCTCACACCATCATCAGTCTCTCTTTAAAAAAATATTCTCAGTTATAGTACTGCAAGCTTCTGTAATGCTAAGTATTATGCAATACTTATTAACTTCAAAAGTATATACGTTGCTAAAATACTGTGTATTTTCTGCATACACATTTAAGTACTTAGCACAAACTGAAATAAACACCACGTCAATAATACATTGGAAACTTTGATACTTATACCTATTAGCTTATACTTACTTACTAGTATGGTAAGGAATGAAATGAACATTTTGCGGTAAAAGTGGACGCATTTAGCATTTTTCCCGCACGAGTATTTCTTTTATACTTAGTAGATACAATTTTTTTTCAATTCCATACGAAATTCTGTCATTTGCATGTATTTTCTATACACATGGCATACCTTTCTTAATAGGTTGTGTGATAAGCGCTTATGGTACTACACTTATACTTTTTCACGCGATTTTTTTGGTCACGTCATATACATTGTCATTGTTGAAGGTCGAGGCGATAACTCCAAAGAATTATTGCTAGTGTGATTGATTACCTATTAGGCAATGAATTTAGAGCGGTTTGTAGCACCATATTTTTAATGATGTCTGTCGACGGAAGTATTTGTAGAAAACCAGATTCTGTGACGTGGTTGACATTGAGACAGACCTTTCAAAATTGCGTTTTCGCCCCCAACAGTGCCACATGCAATTAATAGCTCTCGGAATTTCGTTGCAGTTTACAATCCAAATTGTATTAGTAGCAGACTTCATCATTGCGTTATTGCGTAGGAGGGAAGTAGGAATACACGTTTAAGTATAGGTGCCAGTGCCACTGCACTATTTACTATTTCGTCGCTTCAGTAAATTACTACCCAACGACAAGAGCAGCTCTCAATGACAATTGCTTCGTGTAACTTGATTATGGAAGGACCATAATACGTACATTATAAATGTGTTGATTATATAAAAGGAGTCCAATCTTAATTGTTTTGAAATACGTTTTCTCTGATAATACACTGCGTATTTTATGCTTGGCTAGTCATTCTGATTAAAAGGGTAGGAGAACTTGGATTAATAAGAACTGTAACCATGAATGAAACACGGTATACAGAGTACAGATCTTTCAATTACTTAGTACTTTGGATCATTTCTCCCTATATCGCTGTTTGGATTCATTTAACAGAATTGCATATGTACGGTTGTGACCATGAAGTTAATGGAAATAGAGTAGAGTCCTCCTAAATGAGGGATGAGGGTCCTCCTAAAATATCAAACTGTATTTGATACGGTTGTATACCAATGTCATTTAATACTACTTGTACGTACCCAATGCAAAATGTTTTGGTGCTATACCAAAATCATGATGTTCCTCTAGTAGCGCGGTACTGTAATAAGCAGATTACCTAAGTACTGTCTGACTGAATGTGGAATTTTCAATGATTGAGGTAATTAACTACTTAGAATTAGATAGCAGACAGATTCATTCATTGCCTTGAAATAAATAAACATTACCAAACTCCATTTACATAACAGTATCAAATGGTGCGTTATGTAAGACACTTTGTAATTGTAACACAACAAAGTTTAAGGAGTAAGGTAGAAAACTGTCTGGTATATCCGTTGAAGTTAATAGTATCTATTATCACTACTATTTCCAATATCAATAGTCATTATATCAGTTTAATTACTTCTAATCAAAAAATACTACTCTATAATAAATATTTTATGAGTTCTGGAGGTAATTAAAAGGTTAGCTTTCGAAAATCCTTCAGTTTCCCCTTATATCTCAATTATTTATTTATTCAGTAATGACAATCTCCGTTTTTCATCGCATGTACCTACATTTAAAACGTAAATATTTATAATTACTTACAATGCAATGACAAACGTGAATCATCGGGTACATGTTAATGTCAATATGACTACAACTTGTAGTTAGCTACTTATTAACGATTTAATGCTGGATTTGCGTATACTTTTACGCAACTTTTACACAAAACTTCATTTTTGCATACTCTGCACTACACCGGCGTTAATCAGTGCTGTATTTTTGTAGTAGTATTTTGCATAATTATGGCACTGTGGCATTAATAACAGATTATATTAGTGCCATTTACCTTGCATTAGGCACTATGCACTACCTCAACAAAGTTTTTATTTATGTAGTTGGTAGTTTCTAAATACGTTGGTCTATGAATCTCGGTTTGTTTACTACATATGTGACGTGTACTCAGATTGTAAGCTGTATCCGTTAGGTAGAAAACAAACAACACAGCATCGCATCGTGTGACATGACATTAGTATTAACAATAGAGCCAAGCAAAATACCTATATAGCATAATAATTGTAAGAACAAACAGAATAATATTATTGCAGAAGCTAGGCTTTTTATGGGAAACACAGAGTTACTTTCATGGTACTGCGCAAATATGCTTACAAATGCTACATGTGCGTGCCTAAGTATTTTACGCTTGAAAGATAATTTTTGTTCAGCTGAAGCAATAATGGTCAGCGAATTCATCAAAGGAAATTAATTCTATTTAACATAACTGTTTGATTTTACACAGCCGTCAAAAACTGATGAGGACGAGGATAGCCCTGCTCTGAAAGGAAAAGTTATCAAATTCGGATGGCTGGAAGGAGTGTTGGTCAGTAACATTTTTTGATTTTAATAACGATAGCCATTTTTAAGAATTACATTAGACCATTTTTAATTGAAAATGTGTTACAACGATTTAGATGAGATGTCTCCTGAATATTTGGGGTGTTATGTTATTCCTTCGTTTATCATGGGTGATAGGACAAGCTGGAGTGCGTAAGTATTAATTTGAGACATTTATGTTTTCCTGAAAACTTGTTTTTGAGCAAAACTAACCATAATTTCCATCTAACTTACAGTGGAGGGTTTTCTTCTCATTACTTTGGCAAACATCGTCACGTTCATCACTGCTCTCTCTATGTCTGCCGTAAGCACAAATGGATTAATCAAAGGAGGTAGGTAAAGTTTACAGTACAGTAGTACCATATTCAGATTGCAAAACTAACGCTTTAAGCTGGATTTATAATTTTTTGGGTTTCAGGTGGAATTTACTACATGATATCACGTTCTCTGGGTCCTGAATTTGGTGCTGCTATTGGGCTGATGTTCACCATTGCCAATTCGATTGCAGTTTCTTTGTATATTGTCGGGTTTTGCGAGTCGCTAAACGATTTGCTAAGAACAAATGACTGGGGAGTCGTCATTGACGGAGGCCTAAATGATATCCGTGTCGTCGGTGTAGGAGTTCTTGTTGCTATTTTGATTTTAGCTTTCGTGGGAATGGACTGGGTGACTCGGGTAATGTTTTACATTTACTTCATAATAGTCTGGTCCCTAATAAATTGATTTGTGTAAGGAATTCTCACTACCTTGCCATTTCACAGGAGTCAGGAAGACGATATTTCTATAAAATCTGCTAATTCATTCATTTTTATTACAAAAATTACTAATTAAATTGATAATTGTAGACACAAATGTTTCTACTGGTTGTTTTGGTTGCTGCCCAAGTCGACTTCATTGTAGGGAGTTTCATAGGTCCCACTGATGATAAAGAGAAAGCAGAGGGTTTCATCGGATATAACGGTAACTGTAATCACCTCATAAAGCCTTAGCCGTCGTAGCATGCAAACGACTAGGAAGAAACTTGTATTTTATTCGAGTAAATGTTTTCCAGCCACCACATTCGCAACGAATTTCTGGTCTGACTACCGAACAGCCTACGGAAACGACGATACTCCACAAGATTTCTTCTCTGTTTTTGGAGTATTCTTCCCTGCTGTTACTGGAATCGTGGCCGGTGCTAATCTTTCTGGAGATTTAAAGGATCCTGCCAGTGCTATTCCAAAAGGGACACTTATTGCTATCATAATTACTTACATCAGCTACATCGGTTATGCCGTTATGATGGGAGGTTGCACTTTGAGGGAAACTACAGGAAATGTTGATCAATATCTAGAAGGCTTAAATTATACAGCATTTGGGGAGGTCCCTGACAACTTCACATTTTATAATGACTGCAGAGAGCAAGAGTGTCCCTACGGTTTACTTAATAATGCTCAGGTAAAACTATCTATTTATGACAATTTCATTATTACTTGAAAATGATGATTTACGCTGTATGCTACAAGTCGAAATAATTTGGCATATACTTAGATACCAATATTCTATTAATTTTTAATTTTGCAGATGATGGANTTTGCAGATGATGGAATTAGTATCTTCTTGGGGTCCTTTAATCTACATGGGTTGTTTTGCTGCAACATTGTCTTCAGCTATTGCCAGTCTTGTGGGTGCTCCTCGTGTATTTCAGGTAAAATATAAATTCTGATATAAGTATAAAATTTTATAATAAATTGATGGAATGTTTCACAATGTTTGTAAAACTTAACAGGCTCTGTGTAAAGACAAGCTGTATCCCGTCATTTTCTTCTTCGCTAAAGGATACGGAGCAAATAATGACCCTGTTCGAGGATACGTTTTGGTTTTCTGCATTTCACTGGGTTGTCTTCTCATTGGTAGTGCCACTATAAATCACAAAAATTAGTAACTTCTGCATTTCTTTATAAGACATTATAAAATCATGTCATTTTAATTACAGCTGAACTGAATGCTATTGCTCCATTATTGTCCAACTTCTTCTTAATGGCATATTTTCTCATCAATTTCTCTGTATTCCATGCTACAATTACCAAATCTCCGGGTTGGCGTCCTGCGTTCAAATACTATAATGCGTGGGTCAGTCTGGTGGGATGCATTCTCTGTATTGCTGTTATGTTTTTGATGTCCTGGGTCACAGCTTTAATCACGGTTGCATGCGTC
>JABASH010001287.1:0-27663 GCA_019776445.1 Tomocerus maximus | reverse complement strand
TAAAAAGTACTGCACGTGACGTCACGAGCCGAAAAATAAATTTTTAGCCTTTTACTATGGTGAATTGCCGGGGCTTGCTAATGATGATTATCCTATCTAATTACCAACTTCTAAAAATAAATCCACACATTTTAATTTAATATGATTAACTTCCACCCTTTCCATATGGTAGATAACACTTGGCTTTCATCCATTTTCAAACTTCAGATAAAACTCAGACCACAATTCAGGCGCATGGGTTTTCACCTTCGAAAAGCTGATATGTTACATTTTTGAAGCGGAAAATAGTAATTATCTGTATACACCTGTAATTTATAAAACTATTATCCCCAAATGGTGTACTGAGGACCATTCGACTAACCAACATGTCTGAAGGGGAACAATGTTTTGGTAAAACCCCACATTAGTCCCATTTAGCTCGTAATGCCTCGTGGCAATGAAAATTTATTGCTGAAACAATGCAGTGGAAATACTAATATCTGGCTCTGCTTCCAAAACAATGCAATGAAAGTAAGGCACAAATTACCGCACAGGTAGGAGGTAGGTATATGTCATAGGTCACATTATTTCCTATTAGACTCTGTATACTTCACACAAGTACTAAGTAATACGAGGCACGAAATAGGAAGCCGTAGCTTAAACCCTTGCGTGGAGTTGCTCATATACTTTGATCTCATCTGCCAACATAAATATGAAATACGCTGACAACACAAGTCTAATGTTAAACCATCTTATAAAGAGTAGGTACATACATTCTCTTGATAGTAAAATAACTCACACCCACCACTGTATCTAGTATCTACTGTAATAGAGAAAGAAATACAACTGCGAGTTCCTGAGGTACTATAACCGGAAATGAAATAAAATGGTAACTATACAGGTAAACATTAAACAAGCTACTGCTAAATAAACTTCTATCGCTCTATAACAGATTGTGGTGAGGTTAACTATTTATAGGTAAACTTAACCAAGTCAAAGTAAACCACATAAGTGGTATAGATGAGTCAGCTACACATTATTTTTGCTTTCCTACGAATTATACATACATATAGATAGGAAACCCACATGATGATGGTAACTTATCTACAAACTACAATAGTGTCAAGGTTGGGGCATTTATACATGAAATAAAACTAATAGGCTATAATGCTCTCAAATGTTATGGCTGGGGTCTAGCAACTGTGTATATTATATGCCCCAAGATTGTATACTCTGCCACTCTAAGGAAACATAGGAAGCTATATTGGCAAAATAAAACAATATATTCCACTCAAGAAAAGTCCAATGACTGTTCTATTAGGTTTTTGGTCTTTGCGAGTTCATCGTATGACGATTGTAACATAACACGGGGAAGGCGCTAAGGCGTGAAGATCGGCAATCCGGATTACACTAATGATGGCAATGGGAATGAGATGGACTTGGGCAAGCCAGGCCAAACAGAGTTAACCGACATGAGGCATGCAGGGCAGACTTATAGTCGTAACCCGCTAGATCATGCAGTTATAGGAAATGTGGGAGCGGAGTGAGAAAATAACAATAGAAGAGCTTACAGTGATGATCCTTGTGGCATTTATGACCATGAAATATGAGGACAGAAATGCACATTCGGGTCTTTCCTTTCCCCATTGCATTGCCACTTTATACAACGTAGGCACTTACAATAGCCACACTTACCTCTGTACCAATACACCACCAATCGTATGTACATGTACCTTATGTACTTACTAATGTGTACCATTCCAAACACACAAATATGCCTATCTACAAGTAGATAGAACAAACGGGGAGTGTTACTACGTTATTATGTCTCACAATACAAATAGAAGAGAGCGGGGAAAGCAGCTTTCTCTTTTCACCGACAACAACGTTTGCTTCGCTTGCATTTACTATCTCCTCGACAAATAGTTATATACACCCACTATAGATTGAGTTGCTTCCAATAAAATGGAGCTAAAGCTGACACTAGGGGAAGCCGAATACTAAGTACAGATATAGGGAGTACCATCCTATCGCCTTTTATCCTTATCGGTTAAGTTTTATTTCCCTGCTCGGGAATCCTCCCTATGAACGATATCCAAGTACTTATAGTATATCGATATAAGAAATGAAATTCAGCAATAGATTACAGAAAACGAAACCAGAACACTTTGTTTCAAATATTTGAGTTTACCTTCACAATTGCTGTGTTATTTGATCCTTGAAGAGTGTGCACAGCCCACAAACCATTCTCATCTGTAGCTAAATCAACCCAAGAACTGTCCGAAGTGTATAATTTATGATCCTTGTGGAAATTCGCGTATGGTAATTCGATATCTGAAAACAGAGTAAAGGATTTTAAGAGTAAATATTAAACACTACACATTCGTAGAAATGTTATAGGAATTCATTACATTTACTTTTAGTGTCCAGTAAATATATTTGTACGTAATTGCATATAGGGCTTTAAGGAGTAGAGAGAAAAACAAAGAAGATTTACTTATAGACAGAATTTATGGCAGTGGCTTCAGCTTTCTATTATTCTATTCAGTGCTTTACTTTTTCTTTAGTGACTTAACTTAAAGAAATAAATAAATGAGAGGGAAAGTCTGGTAAAGTGAAAATGTCTATGGAGAAAGTGAAAAGGGAAAGTTTAAGAAAAAGAAGGGAATCGATGAATCATTTGATTACAAAGAAGAAATGGAGAGAGAGAAGACTGCAATTCTAGTATAAGTAAGGAGCACGAGAGAATTTTAGTTGTAGTGTTAGTGTTAGAGTGAAGTCGGCTGAGCCTATACCGACGGGAGAATTTATGAAATAATTCAAAAGCGAAAAGATTGAGCTAAAAGCTTTTTTAGTCGGTTAGTTATTGGCACTATGACTAAGTAGTTGAAGGATTCCGAAGTCGGATTGCTTGGCAGAGTTGTTTAATGCACGAGCGTAATGTAAAGTAGACTGACTGTTGTAAGTAACGTCGAGTAAAGGCTATCAGAGCTAAATTGTTGATTTCAGCCCAGAATAAATGAGTAGGTAACTCTCCATGTGAATTGCACGATAGCATCCTCTTATAGCGACTAGATGGCTATGGCATGATAAATATAAAAGATTTTTTTGAACTTATAGTAAGAGCATCCGTGTACCTCCATTAGATTTGCCGGTGATGAGATCGAATCGGACGATTTTCGGCTTGCCGTCTTCTGAGCCCGCGATGTAGAAAAACGAACCGTTGTACACAGCGTGGAAATTACCCTGGAATGAAAAGAGCAAGAAAAATTATCAGAACATTTTTCTTTCCACGTTATACTTACTTACTTAACATTAGCTACGGCTTTTATTAAGCGATGGAAAACATTTCCTAACATTTTAGATTAATATTCCTGCTTCTTCGTACCCGTGTGGACAAGAACTCTGTATGTGTTCATAGGGGTACTTAAAGCAACTAGCTCAGCCATTCCCTATCCATTAAGCAGCTTTTATTTAGCCAGCTAGCTACATTACCAACGCTAAACTAATGAGCTTTCACTTTCCAGCCTAATCTCCAGCGTATTTTTTCCCAGAATTATATATTCATATACTTGCTAGCTACGCTATGTATTTATAGAGCCCTCTCCTCCTGTGGCTCCCATTAGTTCATTTCACATTACTTATTACTCGCCTACCTACCTTCACATCCCCTTAAAATGATTATTTACACCGGAGTACTTTTTCTCATCGTAAATCGCCATAATAATATAACTCACATCTATAATATATACTCATAGATACCAGCACTTAGGATTTCGACCCAGACTTGCTATTTATTCTATTTATAAATGAAATCGTAATAATACGAAACTAACATACTCCTGCCATATATTATTAAAACAACTTTCTGATTCTCTATGGTATTTGTTCGGCCGAGATAAGCAGTTTATCAAAGAGAGTGCACCTAAGGTACCTACTCATGCATCTCCAAAGTTAATATCAAAGCTTTCCAATCCTCGGATTTCCATTACAAAATGGAAAATCTCTATTAGCACATATAAACATGTCATTTGGGCAAACTTTCTTTTTATACTTATTGTTATCACTCTTTGTGGATATTATTATTGTAGTGCCACGAGCTGAATAAAATTCTGTTTATACCGATCATCATTCTTTTATATCTTAAAATACTAAGTGTTCAAATGCACAATAGGAAAATTTCAGTAAATACAATATTCCTATTCCTATCACTATTCACTGTTCATTATTCAATGAATACAAGGTGAATAGTGAATCTCATCGCTACACTAAACAGGCTGATAATACACCTCAAAATATGAAAAACGACTCAGTTAGAGGAAGAAACATAGCAAAACAGTTGTATAACGCAAACTCAATGATGAACAATAACCATAGACAATGCCCATTAAGTAATTAATTGTAAAGCACTTCGTAAATGAGTTATCTATTGACATACATATATATTTTTTGTGTGTGAAATAAAAATTACATCCGAGTCTTAAATTCTAATTTTATTAGTCTTTCTTCTCAAAACTTCATTCCTCGAAAACAAAATAGTAATTCCATAAATTGTACTTGCATCTAACATGCTTGGCATCTAACACCAAAAGAAAATTAGAATAGTAATAGTAATGGACTGAAAATAATTTTTATATTATTTATAGTTGCAATCTTCCAAATTTCCAGGTCGTGTAATAAAGAGGGGGTTCCGAGTTTAGCCGTACAAATATGCAGAAATAAGTTTAGAGTAGAAAGAGTGGGCAGAGCAGTCGCAGTAATTCATAGGAATGCAATACAATACACTTATCGCGGTCCCTCTGTCCCCTAGCCACGCTTTTCTCTCACTTTCCCTATTTCTCACTGATTTGCTTTGCATTGCGTTGCATGTCTGTTGCCAAATGCAATTTCCGAGATAAACATGTGCAAGGATTTTATCAGTACGTAATTTATTACCTGACTGCCACAGTTGACAGTATGTATAATATATCTCGTATAAGTTATTTACTGAACATTCCGACAGTGAAAATTACTTTGCGGTAATGGAACATGTGCACATAGTCCGCAGCTAACTCTAACTGCAACAAATGTATTGTTTCCCCAACTTTCATTTCATCGTGCTGGTCTTCAAAGCAATAGCACTACAAAGTATCTCATTCGCATCCGTTGTCATTTCCATTAACAGTTCCGCATTTTCCTGTGGGTTTTAAGTTAATTAACTAAAGCAATTAAAGTAATTAAAAGAGCAATAGGTCCAAGCATTGATTTGCCTTGGGGGGAAATTACGGCATGGCCATTATGTAAAAACGCATCGAGTGAATTACAATTTTTCCGAGGATACTTATCTTAATATTAACAATGCATCATCTATTTAAAAGAAGGGAAAGATAAAAGGAAATCTTATCTCCCCTCGTTTCTTCCTGGTCTCATCAGTCTAGTGTGGCAGCGTCTGTCTTCCCTCCCATTACTTTCCATTCCTCTTTCCTTTGCTTAGTATTACTTTACTTTTACTTAACTTTTCTTTTCTCCCATCTCATTCTCCTATCATCAATCCAAACCTTCTTAATGTGTTTGTCGATGAAATGCTCATTATGGCATGGCACCATTCCATTCCAAGATACATATAATCCTAAGTACATACATAGATAGTCTATATATAGATAGCCATGAAAAGCCACACTTTACTTATCGTTAGCCTAGTCGACATTTCCTCTACACATTTATCCTACCTCTCTCTTCCACTCTGTAGTACTCACGTCCAAATCCACGTAAAACAAACACAACAGCAGAACACACAACTGTCAACCTAATCGAATATTCTTTAAATTCAACTTAAGAAAATAAAACCATCATGAAAAACATGGACGGACGAGACAAAGATGACAGCGAAGTCGTCACACTCAAATGCAAACAAACCCGGCTTCTCGACTTCGTGCTTTCCCTACCCCTACTAATGCGATTCAATTTTTCTAAAACTTACGACTCGACTCTGTGCATCCTGCATGTAATCATTATAACTGTCTAGACATGCATAGCCTCCATTATACTTACATGCTCTCGTAAAACAAACAAAATCTACGTACAGGAAGCTCTAAAGTATAATCTACCCACAAAAATCCCATTTCATAACACAAAGACGCAGTACGTTCATATTATACTTACATGTGCCATGCATTTTCGTCAAATATGCGCCCATAATCATCGTAACCGGAGCTATGTAAATACATAATGCAGTCTTATACGCGTGCACGCTTAAGTTCTTCCACGTGCATAGTAAACATTTCCCTTTCACTAATCTCCTCTATATACTGCTTTCCCCTACCATTGCCTCCATTTCCATGTATATCTAATCTTGAACTTGAAAGATAAATACACACAAGTCTAAAACCCGGAAAGTACATTAGAAATTTTGAGTATATCCTTACATAACGTAACACATGCGATTGCACTTTTTCTGTTTATTTCCTTTCATTCTCTCATTTTGAAGAAAACTCACTGCAAACAACACATGGAGTTGCATGTGCATGAAACTATAATAATGTGAATATCAAGGAACTACACTCTACTATACTTACAACTAAAATGCTCTATATATTATATTCTATTCAGGACACACGAATCCATGTTACTATTAACTATTCATGTACAGATCTATCTAAGTAAGTCTGCATACCAAAGCATTATTTAGTACAGATAATTATTTCGACCTAAATTCATGGCATCCATAATAAAACAATTCATTTACAAACTAGTACTTTTTAATAATAGAAGAAGTACCTACTACAAAATAATTACAAGCCTTGTGCGTGTAATCGGAAGAAAAACAGTATTAAATAGTAAAGAGTAATCTAACATGGATGACGAACAAATACTGTGTCGCCTTGTAAGTATGGCGTGTTGTTTTCCTACTTTTGCATACAAGTACACACGCTTTGTAATTTTGAATTTAATAAGCAGAATGATTCATACTATTGTGTTTGAAAGTACTACTGTGTGCTGCTTATTATGAGTTCACCGTAGTCCGTTTTAGATTATATGTGAAAATAATATCACTTATTGTCCTGGTCTAAAAGTTCTTTGTCATTGGTGCACTACATATGTGGTAAACTGTGAGTAATATGTACATAGAGAGTATTTATAGCGATGATGCAGTAGTCTTTTCGTCTTGGTTGGCCGATAGTTTTTTATTTTGTACACAGCTGCGATCTTTTCTTCCCATTGAGAACACTTTCCCTCTTCACTCTCACACACATCACGTCAGAACGCATCTCAAAAAGAACAAAACACTCCTTTTACTCTCCTTTCATTTCCTACTATAGTGCACTCACAAAAGGGAAGCTAAAGAAAGCAATAATATTACCTATAATGTGTACAGGAGATACCTCCCCACTATACTCTGTGCACAAGATGGTCCACTATATATCCAACTACACACACAACAGCATTCTCCTGTCTGTAGTTTCAATACACTCAGCCTGGCTAACAATAAGCCTAAAGCTTCCTTTTACTTTATTGTCTACTCAGGAAAACATGCAATTCCATTGAATTGAGTTTCCATTGTATCGCAGATTCTCCCTAAAGATATATTCTTATGTCTTTTCACTTCCCTATCACTTCACACTGCATATTAACACAAGCAGAATTTCCCCACATTCCAAACAAACTTAGCCATTTAACTACAGGCATTATCTGCATGCAAATCACTGTAGTTGTTACCACCTGTATCTTTTTTATTTATTTACTTCTTTCAAGCTTTTCATTTCAACTTTCTTTCAAATTAGTTTACAAATGGATAAGAAACGATTCTAAAGAGTTATTCTCATTGTTGATTGTTCCTAGAATTCTTAAAAGGTAAGTGTTACAGTTAATCTGATGATAGGCATTCGTATTAAGTTTCTAAATGCTATGTGGGTTTGTTTACTTATTCTTCTGTGCACACTTTTGTAATACGCCACGTTCAGGCCATTCATATTACTTGGAATCAAATTTGATGTATAGGTGAATTGCTTTTACCAAAATTGTCAGGGTTGACATCACATAACATGACTTGACAGTTATTTCAATTGACGACCTAGCTCTGTAAGTATTTTTCGATGAATGTGTTATTCTAAGAGTATTCTATACAGGCAGCTACTACAGATCTGTATAGCAGTACCTGACTACATCATCAAATATGTAAACATTTTCCAGATCATAACAGAAACAGAACAGAGCATCAGTCTTACTTACTTTTGCTTTTATTATACAGGATAATGTTACGTAGAGCAACTACAATAGATCGAAAGGGAAAGGAAATAGTGACAAGAATACTAAGTTTGCTTTCGATCTTTCTATTTTTTAGTCCTCTCCCGGAAAATGTTCAAATGTGTCGGTGGCTTGTTTTGTCTTCCTGTCTTTCTTACAAGGTAGTATGAATGAAAGAAACCAATATGTATTTACAATTTACTTATGGACAGGGGAAATAGAAAAGGCATTATTTGAAGTGGTCTGACTGGACTTTCCCTCTGGAGGTTGTTCTGACCCTTTCCTTTCTACCTTCCTATCCATTAAATGATGACATCAATTTTCTCTTTTCAGTATTGATCTTCAATTTCATCTTTTAGAGTCCTTTTCCAAATGCGTTATCTCGTAAGTGAAAATACTTTTAGACTTATTCTCGTTGAATGTGCCATTAGCTACACAGTTTACATTACTTGGCATCACAGTTTCTAATTGATAATTTTGGCCCATTTTGAATTGCCAATCCACTAAATTATTTCTAAATGTCTGACATTGATCGTTTCTTAATTCTGTGGAATCCCCATTGATGGAAAACAATATGACGACTAATATTTGAAATGTTATTAAAGAACCGCAGTACCTATTTAATTGTTCTTCAGCAAAAAATTATTTTACTTAATTTACACAAATGACCTGTTACCGACATTACAAAAATATACTTTTATTACTATATAAATACTTCCTACACACAATGACACTTTCTGTTTCTGAACTCCTTCCGGTCAACGCTAATTTTTTAGCAAATTAATTAATACTAATTACCCATCATATTATGCTAGCTTGACTCCCAGAAATTGGAATAAAAAGCCTTTCCCAAGTAGACTCAAGTCAAAATTTCATTGCAGGACTTTTCTCTGAGCAAAAGATGCAATGCTAGGCAGAATCTATGAAGGCATGCTTAGGCATCGCGTTTTCTACAGGGCTACCTCTGTATCCGTTTTGACACAATATTTTTATTCGATTTGTGCCACGTGACTGGAGAACAAATCCCCCACTTCCTAAAAATAGAATAGAAAACATAATACAGACTGTCGAAAGTCGAAACTAAACTACTATTTATGATAGTGAAGTAGAAAACCAGAAACGAAACCCCAAAGATGTGTTCATGCTATGCCTCTACTATTTAATGCCCTTAGTCAATATCTTTCATTCCTTTGGCATGTCCCTATAACTATTTATGAAATGTGGTGTGATATGCTACGCTGTGCTAGAACACGACTACCGACGACTATACTGTGGGATATTTCGCGAAGAGGCGAACGTGACTGAGAGCTGCTCTCGCATCAAACCGAATTTATCTACTAGTGGAATATGGATCAACTTGTATATTCTGCTCATCTCTGCAGTAAGTAACTTAAACTGAAGAATAATAAAATAATATGATATTTCCCATACTTTTGTATTTTTCGTAAATATGTGCAAAAACTTTTACAAACATGCAAGAATCAAACGGGAGCAATCTGATTTATACGAATTTTCAAAAGCACTCAGCAAGTATTTGTATCCAATTTCTGACATGTATATTCCACTTGGTAAAAATTGTAAAGTAATTCTGTTCCAGGAAATAAAAACATGGAAATAATGTAATTTTAAGATGGAAAGCTCAGGAGAAGGAGGAAGCTTGCAATAAACTGGGAGACAGCTCAATAAATTTAAATGCTCGGAAAATGCAATGACTCACTTTACTTGAGTTACTCGCTTAATCTGAGAGTTTTTTGTCGTGCATTCTTGGGGAAGGAAAGTCCCACTTATAAGTTAACGAAAGTCAAGTCCAAGCGAGAGTGAGTCAAGACAATGCAATGCGAGACATTCTCCACTTGACGAAATACTTTGCTTTCTCTTATCTGTCTCTTTTTTCTCGTTCCCAGAGCTATTCTTTGCATATTTGCTTAGCAAACATAACAGTAACGCAGTGTACGCACAATAGAGTCCAATCTGATGTAAAGCAGAAAAGCCATTGCAATCTGTGTACTGTTTCTCCTTCTCTCTCTTCAATAAATTTCCAGTTGAGTTGAGTGGTCTGTCCTATGTCTACAGTTTGACTCGGTTTCCACTGGCCTGTTCAGTTCTGAAAGCGTTAGCCTCTATTCCCAGTCTGGTCCTTGCACTTGGTTTGGCCTCGTTGTCGTGTCTCTCAAGACATGACTTGAGCATCCAGAGAAAACTTTTAAATCAGAATAAAAGAAAAGTCACGTACTACTCCACTCAAGACAAGTCGACTGACAAGAAGCCGTGAGTCTTTGTAACTTTACTCTTTCACCATTTCTACGTTCTTCAACAGTATTACTTACCTACCCCCACTAAAACACTACCATAACTACATATTATATAACCCTCATTTACCTACGTATTATATAATGTAATAGTGCAACACAGAAATGTTCAGGATCCATGTATAGACAACCCACGTCTTCAAAAGCGTCTTTCCGCTCTATGCATACTCAAGTTGCTCTCCACTTTTAAAAGTGTTAAATCTCAATATAGAGCAAAAACCAACTTGTACAAATATGGAGCGACGGAGGAAATGTTCTTCTTCAGAGCAATGTATATTTCATCACAAAATCTCATTTCCGTAAGGAAATTTGTATAAAACATCATAAACAAATGTCTCTGCTTTGCATTTACAGACTTCTATGCAAATTCCTTTTAATGTTTTACCGTTGAGTTAATGAGTTGAGAAACTGTAATGTTAGCAATCACCAGACAATAATGAACCATAGAAATATGCATCTCTCTCTACTACCAACTTCTCCTCTACACTAGTGCTCATGTTTATACTAGTAATTTAACTTACACTTACCTAATATATATTTCCTCTTACAAAAGTACTTAAATATACTCCAAAATTCTCTACAGCAAGGACATCTCATTTCATCTATTCCTATAGTACATTCAAGAGTAATATGGAACTTATCTTGACTCTCTCATTAAGAACTGGGGCATTTCATTCAAGAATGTTCATTCGAGGAAGGATCTTCTAGAACAAATATTACAATTCTTATATTACAATAACGTACCCATTATACTAAGTATCTATTACAAATCTTGCACATAATAATAACATAATATAATCAAAACCACAGAGACAGATTTCTCGGGTGTTTCTCTCTTCCACGTATACCTACCTATGTACATTACATCCTACATATTTAGTTTACTTTAGTCTATCAAATCAAACGACTCGTGTACTAGTGGATCGTAATTCAGAAAACGCAGTAAAGTTTCCTTTTCACGACACTCTTTACTGCCTATTTCCCGATACGATACCAAAATGCATGGCACACCATACCCTATAGTGTTAGCTATATCATTACAATCGTTATTACAACCAAGCAAGTGCAAGTGTGTGGGTATGTGATATGGTATAACGTCGCCACTGCTACTAGTATTAGCGTAACGCACTTCTAGGTATGTCGTAAAAATAAAAACCTACGATAAGCCGTAACAGAAGCTCGCCCGAATAAAGGGGACCATGTGCTTTAAAAGTTTTGCTATATCATTTCATTGAAAACCAGAATTTTTAGTTAATGTGGCCAACTGTGTGCCTAATGACATATTTTGGCTTTTGGCTATCAAAATAAACTGAAAGTCAAATCAAGTAATTTAGAGTGTTGAAATGAACAGAAAGTCAAATCAAATAATTTTGACCATCAAAATGAACAGAAAATTATATTACGTAATTTTAACTATGAAATCGAACCAGGAGCAGTGACTATCAAAATGTTAATTAATGTAATTGCTATAATATGCATTTTTGGTAGAATAGACAAAAGTTATGGTGGTGGTGAAAAGACTGACGTGCGGTTCTATAAGCTCGCTTCCTTGGGTGAGCTAAAAAGGGAATTCGGAATAACAATAAGCAATAACATGGCCTTAGTAGTATTGCGCGGAGACGGAAAAAAATAATTTTTGAATTTTATCACATCGCACCCTGTTCCTTTTAACGAACTTTCTCCTCGCATCCCACAACTTTCACTTCCAACAAGATTTTCCGCATTATCACGAACAATCAGGCGTTTATTGCTTCCACAGTTTCGGGTTGGAGTGAAGAGTGAAACACCTGGTTAGCTCAACAGAATCCAACTTATGTGTATGTGGTCTTCCCCTTTATTCATTCTCTATAGCAATTACTTTAATGTAATGAAATCCTGAGCTATAGACTTACGTATATACTACAGACATTCGTACTCGTTTCACAAAAGCTGAAAATACTTAACTACCAACATGCTTTTACGTACGTGTATGTAATAGTCACATATACAATAGGCATTGTGGTGGTAGTATATGTAGAGCTACGTGAATAAGTAGTATTGTGTCTAAGTCGTAAGGTCTGAAGGGAGAGAAGAAATGGTTTTAAAGGGACTTTTTTATTATTTTCCGCTGAGTGAGTGAGTGTGCCTTGCATTTTCCAGTATGGCAGAGCAGAGTAAGTTTGAGTCCCGAGTTGCCTCCTGCCTCCAGTTTCGTTTACTTGGTAAACAAATTCCCGGTTCCTCTTTCCTTTTCAATGTACAGAGTGGTAAGTACAAGTAGATAGGTGCTGTGCCTGTGCTGACATAAGTTCCCTACTTTCGCTTATCGTTAGCATTTACGTATTAGCCCAGCTACTCACACGTATGCACATTCACTGGGATCCGTTTGCTTAGCAAATAGTCGTTGCATATGTTTTATTCCTCTCACGAACAGAGCAGAACACTTTCACCCAAGGAGAGAACAGAATGTAATGTACTGCACTCATATCCCTCTCGACGCCCTACACCTCTGTTTAACTACATGTGAAAAGTACGTCAAGAAGAGTGGGGATCCAATGCAAGTGAAGTAAAAGGCAAAGAAAGCATCATCACATCACATTCACATGTTGATTGCTTTTATAGCTCCGGGCTTACTACATACTACTACGTGTACATATGGAACATACATATGTACATCCATAAGGTCCCGACAAACAACAAAGATATATAAACACGTTAGATAGATACAGCCCCCTTTTATGCATGTAATGAACACATACTATGTCTATATACTATGCCTTTTGTATAGTACTACGGCATTCTTTTCTATAACAGAAACTTTTACTACTTTCACTCATAAGTTATGTACGGAAAGCTAAACTAAGTAGGGATATTTTATTCGCCGTGGCAAGGTCTAATGTTATGATCCTTATTTTCTCTCAAGTCAGCTTCCATTGCTTTGGCCGCACAGACTTTCATTCTGTGGAGACAGTGCGCGCGGAAACTTTTTACAACTATTTTCCTTTTCTCACTTTCTCCTCTCTGCAGAAAAATGACTGGGGAGGTATTGATACTCATGCTATATGCTATATTTCACAGCTATTACACTTAGTAATCCAAGTTATGCATAAGTGAAAAGTTCGCATAAAAAGTCAAGTCAAACCAACCGACCTATAAACATAATATTAAATTAGATGAAATGCAAAACCTACATGCGTCTACTCCTATCATCTCCTATATCTCCACAGTATAAGCATATATAACAATTCTACTAAATAGTATCTGTTTTTGACACTATCGGATTGTTAAGCTTCAGCTATCAAAGCTATACTCTTGTGCACACTATATGTGCCTTCCGCCGTAATAATATGGTAACGCGCAAAGCATTCCGCATATATTCACACCTAGTTTTTATGTCTGCTGTAACGTGGTATTTTTAGGCATCGGAGATAGCACAGGACAAAAGGGAAAAAATTACTAAAGGACATCACAGAGAAAATAATGACTTTCTACGAACTGTATACAACATCTACCTAAATGATGTCCTCTGTGTAATTTCTTTCTTACTTTGTCCACGCACAAAATTCTATACAGTAATAAACAAGCAACGGAAGATACACTTGACACTTCCCTATCTTTATTTTATCACATCCTACTCAACTTACTACATCTATTCCACCTAGTCAGCATGTTACTTATTGTATTTTATTGATAAGCTTTACAAATTTTTTAAAACATCATAAGACGACTTTGACAAACTGAAGACGCGTTCTATTTATGCATTCTGGCTCAAACCACTTGATGGATTTGAGTTTTTCTATCCTGACTTAGAAACGCACACACTCAAAAATATTAGCTATTTACATCTTTACCAAACTTTTAATTCAGTCTGACACAATAAGCACGGCAATCTGTCAACTGTTAGTCATTTGTGTAATAGATCTTACTTAATAATGTACCGGTGAGATAGTAGTTGATTATTAGCAAGATGAAACACTGGCAAAACAAACATCTTCGGAACAATTTTTCAATTTTTTAAACATGTTACATTCTAATTTGTTGGTTTATAACAATCAATTTAATTTGATTCATTAATATAATGCATGAATTGCAACAAGTATTACTGCAACAATCAAATGATACTCTATGAATTCAGTGAAAATAATCACGAATTCACGAAGCACAGGTTTCTGAACAGCAATAAAGCTGAAGTGACTATGCATAAGATTTGTTGGCCATTGGATCTCGTAGGACGTTCTCAATGGCTAGTGAAATTTATGTGTGCATGTAACGCTAACTAAACAGCATTAGGCAGAGACAGAGCGGAAGTAGTAAAGAGAGTAATAAATAGTTAACTTCACTCACCCGAAATGGGAAAGGAAGCGTGTAATTTCGCGTCGGATGGTCACGAGTATAAGCTGATTTGTTGTAAAATTCGTACAAATGTGTCGTGTCGTCTGCGAGTGTCACCCAGTATTTCTCACCGTTAGTCCCCGACTGAACGGGATCTTTCATCCAGCATCCAGCTGTAAAGTTCGAGAATCGGTTGAACACCGGCTTCCCCACGGCTGACAGCACACAGTCTATAGATTAAAGCATAACATCAATATCAGTAGCAACATTCAATTACACCCTATACCAACGACTATGTACTTTATCAATGTGGACACGCCAAACGATGGCCAAGCCATATAAAGATCAACTAGATTACTAAACATTATTTTCTATTTACACAACTACAGATATATGACAGATCAATTCATGTACCTTAATGCTTAAAACGACCGTACCATAATGCACAAAGGGTATATGCAAGATAAACAAATGATTTTACAGAGGAGTCTGACGGAAATCTGCCTAATTCTATTATTTCACACTTTCCTTAAAATCACATTCAACTCTCTCTCAACTCACACCATTCGAGGGTACTTTCGGTGTGAAGGTAAAACCAGTAAATAAATAACTGTCAGCCTCAGCTAAATATTCTCGACAATTCTCCATAAATATCATGTCCACTCAATAGTTTAGAACTGACAATATTGTTAGGGATGGATAATCAACCACACTAGGACATACTAGCACATTCATCCTTTGATTTTTGTTTATTCTGCTTTCGTATCCGCCTGGCTCTATACCAAATAAAGTTCAAAGTGCCAATGTAGGGAAAATAGTGGGACTAGTAAACATTATTAACTATACCTAAGTATACAGATATTGAGATATTCACTTTGCTTCAGCAATGACTTTTACGTAGACTGCCACATAAATTATACATGCTACCCACGAATTCCCATCTCATTCGCATTTACCAACAAATATCAAAGGAAACACATTTAACGAAACTTGTTATGTGAAACATCTCTATGTAATCCCTAGAGTTCTTACGCGTGTGTACTTAGAAATACATAATTAATCAAAACAACTGATCGTGAAGTTAACTTCACTACTACCTACGTCTATGACCTTTCTAGGTAGGTATATATCTCTTAAAATCAAATAGGTACCTATACTATACCTACATTTACTTAATTTGAGCAGAAAGTTCTGCAGTTAATTCAACCATAGTAGATAGTCTTCAAATCCATACGAAAATGGAGTGATAATAGAGATGTATAGAGAGATAATAGATGAGTCCTTTAAAAATAGTGAAAAGGATACCTTGAGAACGGTTTCCAGGAAGGGGGGTACTTAAATTGCCCAATGGGTACATTTCCCATCCCACCATATCCAAAAGAGCAAAACCACCGGAACGGCATTTTCCTGTGTCGATTCTCGGGCATTCAGCACAGGGTGGAGGTGAGGGGCATAGAGTTTCCAGATCAACTAATTCCGGGGGTACCTAAGTATTCAAAAATATGATGAAATTAAAAATCAACTGTATATTATCATGCAATAAAATATAATTCATTATATATTTGCAATACCTGTCCATAAATAGCGACGCCTTTGCCTTGTACGGTAACAGGTGGAGGGGTCACTTGACTGGGGTCCACCACTAGATTTGTAATTAAAAGCAATTCATCAGAAATTCCGAACAATTAGCTTAGTCATGTTTTATGGAGTATCGCACAGTAGGCGTGGGCCTTGTGGTTAGCTAGTTCAGCGTGCGTTAAGCGATTTAGGAGGAAATACCACTAGAAACTACATGAGACATAATAAAAACCAAGTCAGCAATTTAATACCCTTTAGGTTCCTGCAGAAGAGTATTAGCAAAGATGTGAGTATAAGCACTAGGTAGGTCTAACATCGTTCAGAGCATAGAGAGAAGAGGGAGAAGTGGGGAAAGAGTGACTGTTATTGTTTTGTTATGTTCTGTTAGCTCTTCAGCTAGACTAATAAAGGCGCTTATGTTCTTTGCACAAAGCTAATGAAGGCAGAGGAAGAGTATTTAAGGGCTATTTGATTCGATCAAACTAAAGCTGTTATTATGCCATGGTCGTTCCTAAGCCAATTTTAGGAATTACATTGCATTGTGGCCTGGCCGATATTATAGCGGATCCTCTAATAAACTCTCGTACCGTAAACGTTGAAGTCTCCTTTAGTGATGCCCATTTCATTTTTGCTGATGCAGTGATAGCGGCCAAAGTCCGCTGTGTTCACTTTCGTCACGTTCAACATCATGTGGACCTGCAATCAAACGAAATTATAATAACTTGTGTATACGTACGTAGCCAAAAGTTGAGCCAACAGCCGTAATAATTCTAGCCATGTTTTTCATTTCTGTTCTATAGGTAAAGTCTGGATTTATTTTATTTATGTTCCACTTAGGCTAGATCAGAAATCTTATTTTGTGCTTCAAACACTTCAATTTAGATTTACTTTGTGAAAAACGATAATATATTACTACTTCCTTACTATTCATTTCCCAAATCATTTCACTATTTTTACCTATTGATGGATGGAGTAAATATATTATGGAAGGTACGCATACTTTATACGGCGGAGTTTCCTTAACGGCTACTTGGTATTTATCACTCGGTTCTAAAATTCTTCCGTCTGTTCTCTCCCAGTAAAAGACAGAAATGGGGAAGGCCTCCACGTAACAATCCAGCATTGCTACTGATCCTATGCTTGCACCCACTTGCTGGTTTTGTATCCTTATCAGAGGAGCAACTAGAAATACAAAAATTTGCAGAAATGTCAAAATTCATTAAATTAGCATTTCCAGTAGACATAGTTCAGACTTGAGTATGTCGAAGCAGATTATTGTGTTTTTCTTATATTAAGTTAGCAACTAAAAGTGTAACATAAAACACGAGTCAGCACATCTAGTAATGGTGTCGGGTGTAGGAAATGAAATGGAATCATCAAATACGTAAGAGCATTTAGTGAGTGTAAACTAATAGTGTCCTTATCTGAAATCTGACAAGAAAATAAACGAAATTGGTATAAAATTACGAGTAGCTCTCGAGTGAAGTGTCTATTTGCCGAAAATGTCTGTGATAAATTTGGGAGTATCCGTTTAGGTAAACGTAATGTGTGGCATGTGTCTATATGCGGGTCAGAAAGCATACAAATTATAGGTATAGATGTGTGGGAGCAGGAGCTGGGAGAGAAATGAAATCAAAGGAAAAGGTAATAGTCTGACAGTCTGGCACAGAAGTATAAAACGATCTTATATTTTATCTTACTGATTATTACTGTATGCATTTATGTTCCGTAAGATATTCCATATCACATCAAGCCCATCATATCATGTCATAATAATCATTTCTGTTTCGTCCCATAGCCCGGAGGAAAACACATAAAGTCGGAGAACATACCAAATAGCATAACATAAGAGAAGAGATAAAGTCACGTAGAATAAGTACGTCGTTTTGTGGAATGGGAAGCCTGGCCCCGGGTACCCACAGGCAAAGCAAGACAGCCAAAAGGAGCCAAGTCTCAACTTGCAACGAAAGTCAACGGGAAGATGAAGTCAAATCTACGGCAACTCTCCGTTTTGGGATGTGGAGCCAAGGAAGCCTCACCACAGCACTTCACTTCAGTCGGCAAGATACACATCTCATAAAATGTCATAAAGAGCTCTCTAAATGTAACATAACAGTGACTCAACTAAAGGAGCATTAAGACGTTGACTTACGACAGTAACCCAAACCCAGCCGAGAGAAAGCTCAGAAGAGAAAGCAGGAGATGAAATGATGTGAAGTTTCCACTAAAGCGGAACAACCAAACAACTTTCACTTTCATTTCCCTTCATTTACTTTACTTTCTACTTCATTTCAGAGCAAACAACATAACACGCTACAAATATCAACTTAAATACAAATACATGACAAAGCTAAGCTAAGGACTCTGCACCATGTCATCCCATCCACACAACCCACATTTTATTACTTGGAAAACACTACCGGATCCAGAACAACGGGATAACTTCGTCGGGCAGAACCCAACCACCTTAAAACTTGCTACAAATTACATACCAATCACATACATACAAAACTAAATGATATCTATATGGAGCACTAAATGTGGGAAGTACACTTTACTACTGCGACTATCTGCAGATTTGATATAATGATATCTGCTTACAGCTTAACGGTTTCATTCCTTTGTCTAAGGGTCCATTTAGTGTTGAATATTGAGAATACAAAAGCTATATATGTAATAGTAACAAATGTTTAGCCCATTACGCTACATTTCTACGTATCATTTGTGTTATGCATCATTATAGTCAAACTTCCACTATGTACACGCCCAAAGCAATCTATTTTCTGTTTGCAGTCTACTGGTATCTCTATTTGCGTATTGTTGCCGTTGTCCCGTCCCTACGTGAAAGACTTCAAAGAAAGTTGCCTTGACTTGACTTCTTTGTGACAATAACAATAATGTAGAGGGATAACAACCTAAGAGTGGGTGTATGACAGGCAAAAGACCAAATATCTGTCGGTAGAAGTCTCAGAAGTTATAATTGTACCGTAAAGTTGTTGTGTCTGTCTACTCGCTATCCACCTTCCTTCCTCACTTCATTCATTTCACATTTCAAATACACATTATTAAGTTTTAATGAAGGAACGGGGTCGCTGCTCTCTGAGGACACTTACACATAATATAACCTCATTTCTCTTTCATTGGTGTAAACCGTGTAAGGTTCATAATTACTTCATATTTGAGTTTAAATATGTTACAGGTTACAGTTCCCGGTACTAATACGTCTACAGATGAAAATGTATCTTAATAACTGTTGTTTTCCAGGTCCAGTCAGAGCTTACATCAAATTAGTACTCTTTTTCTACATCATGATGAATTAATTGTTCAGAGTTCAGGCTACATTTATAAATAAACCTAGAAGTTATCGAATAGAAAATAAGAAGCTACTTACAATGGACTTCTACAACGTAAGATCTCTGGGCGTGGGGTGGAATTCCATTGTCAGCCAGGCATAAATATGCTCCCATGTGTTCCCGATTTACCCTCGTCAAATTCAGTATAGGTCCATCCACCGATGAAGCTGTTGGTACAATCGTAAAAAATAATGTATTATTTGTTAATTACTAGCACTAAGTATACCGAGTTGAGTACTGAAATCAGTATTATAGAAATTATTACCGATACATATCATAATGGATACACACTGCACACCCTATGTTCCCAAAGTTTTTAATATAGAGTATGTCTACAATAAAGACTGATCAACTCATTCCTTTTGGTAAGAATATACTGCACATTGGCTTTATTCATTATGTGCAATGCAAACTAGGTTTTATAGGAATGACCCTGGAATGACCCTCAATGACTTAAAATAGAAAAATGTTATTTGAGCCAAAGGGCGATACTTCAGCAGGGAGTAGAAGGTACTGGACTTTTGACAAGGAAAACCAATATTCATAAAACATAGTATTAGGAAATGGAAAAGTCTCCGCTTTGCATTTCCACGCATTTGGGAATCAAAAAGCGTTCACTCAATTCAAATGTGTTTTGTCTGCCTCTGTCCAGTTGCCGACTCATCCTTTAATATTCTATTCTACTTTGAATTCTTTCCAAGTCTTCCCTGACCAGTCAGTTCCCTTACGTGTTTTCTCTATCTTTCTCTACCATTATATTACGATGATACACCTTTCTCTCCACTCATGAATGATATAATAATATGTAGCTACGGATTCAAGCTGACCAGTCTTGCAAAAACAATTTATAATGTAGTACATAGTCTCCCATGTCTATATACAAGCCTGATCAACATCCCAAGCACACAGAATATAGTGAATAGTGGCCAAGATTTTATATGGTGACTCCAGTGCTATTGTTATCGTTAACTTGTATGACTATGAGTACCTATCTGTCTATGAATCCCATTCCATTGAATGATTCAAGGATTCAAAGCAATCTTGGATTGTTGCATAGGTTTTTGGAGCTGGGTGGTCTGGTAGTGGTGAATTGGTGAATGAAATGTGTTGGCAGAGCACAGAGATCTTGGACTGGACGATGAGACATTCATTTTATTTCATTTTGGTTTAGTTGAATCAATTCGGTTAGCAATTCCCAAACTTGTTTTCTTCTCACCGTTACGTTTCGTTGTTCCTTTCTCTCTCGCCTGTCCTGTTCGTGTCGACTGTCGACTACTTCCACTCTATCGCCTATCCCATTTCGCATTCCAACAGCCGAACCAATCCAGTAAATATATCCAGAACGAGTGAGAGACAGACACAGGTTGAATTGGATGAATTTTATTCGGATCGTTCCAATCGTCAGACTCATCCAGGCCACGACTGGACTGAAACTTCTATCACTATCCGATCCGTCCAACAAACATCCAGCTGCCTCCTAACTCCTAACCGAGTAAATATACGTGTCCAGCATTGACAATTCCAAAAGTAGAACAATTCCTTTAGTGCCTAGTCTAAACCAGCCAACCAAACCAGAACAGGCCAACACTAAAGCAACTAACCAAACCACTCTGCTCCAGTCAATTCTGAGTCTGAGTGCTTCACTAGATTCCTTTGGTATTACCTCCGAACTAAGTGTCTCACTCTCATCACTTTATACTTCCCAGTCGAATAACATCCTACTAGCTCGCCACTGGAATGCCATACTGCCAACTTATCACCTACCCAACTATGTATGTCCCCCCACATACTCCAGCTCCATAATACCTGTCCCAATGTTTCCGTGTGGAGTCAATGAAATGACTGCCATACATAAAAGAATGCCTGTATACCTCTTGAATATATTTATAGGGCTAGAAACTATCATTTAGGTACTTCGCTATCTTTACTAAATACACAGAATACCACTACACCACTACTTAGACACATCCTCATTTCGATTTCCACAGCCACAAACTGCATACACAGGAATTGCACAAAAAACAAGTCTCAAAAAAATCTAGTGTCTTGCTCTCGATCTTTCCTGTTACATTTTATATTCGGAGGTCGTTGTAGAGTGAATTGGATCCTATTAGAATGCAGTGGGTTAGCAATAGCAACTCGGTGTGATATTTACGATGGCCATTTCACCCTACTTACTTTGGTCCAATACTGTCCAATTCTTGTCTGTCCGTGTCTAACTTTTTTACAATCTATTGCTCATCTGAAGTGACTGAAATGAACTTAAGTCCTCCAATTGATTCACTCCTCACTCACACTTAACCTACTCTTTATGAGTCTTGCACTCGCAACCATTCCTGACCTAAACTGACAAAATTCTATATACCTATCCCAAAGGATACGAAGGGCAGAACAAGACAAGTGACAATGACAAGAGCTAAATTCCAAGTTGCCCAATCAAACAGAAGTACTAGTATAATAAAAATGGCTCAAATCAAAAGAACGTAAATATCAAAAAAATATCCTACACATCTTTGTCTGAAAGTAAATCTGAGGCTATTATGCACAGAATGTAACATCTACGATTATTCTTAGCATCAACAAAATTCAATTGTTATTATGGTACACAATGTCAACTTTTACAATTGTAGTCTACGCAAAAAAAGTCCTCAACTAATAGACTTAAAAAATTACTGGTTGAAGAAACCTAAAAAATATTGTGCTACTAAATGAGTTCATGCATCAAAGAATTATTTTGGCTTTAATCTAATAAACTACCATGAAGCATTGGGTCCGTGCGGAACATTTAGGTCTTGGATCTACAAAAAGTGTAACAAGTCAGTGCGAAGAAAAATGTTGGGGAATTTATTCGGACCAGCAAGTAAAAATAACTAAGTATCAGATAAGTCTTCTCTCAAAGGGTCAAGAAAGGACGAAATGGAAACGTGAAACGTTGACTCTGAGTTAATCTACTTAGAAGGACAGATCCGCGGTAGGTGCCATAAAAACTGGAATTATTGTATAAACCGAAAAGGAACTCTGACACACACTACCAGCATAGTAAGTATGTCTGAAATATAATACTATTTCGATCGAAAGACATATAACGAAGGAAGAGGTATTATCACTCTCTTAATCATAGACCAGAATGTATTGTGTCGTTTTGAATTTCCTCGGGTTTTGCACAGTGTGATGTGATAGAAATATAATTCAAGGAGTGGAATTCAGTTCAGGTATGGCCAGGTTCAATCTAAATAACAGTGTATCCCTAACTATTGAGTACAGGCACTGTGCACGGGCAAGTCAAAGGGTTTTAATACTAGTACCTATCAGTATCGGACTTGATACAGAAAAATGAAAAGGATGGCCATAAGTAACACAAATAAGTCAAGTGAAGCAAAAGATTGTCAAGGGATAGATAACGTATTATCTACACGGAACGGAATCGAGTAGACTTACTGGGGAAATTCCGATGGAGCGGACTAGTGTCCAGCTCTCAAGAAAATACGAGTCTAGTAAAAGTACTTGAGTTCAGTCGACTCAAAGAGAATGGAATTTGAGAGGAAAGGAACGAAGGACATAAGCCATAAATAGGAGATGATGCCAAGAGGAAATAAGAAAACGAATGGAAAACGGAATGGGAATCAAGTGAAATGGAAACAGTGTCTCAACTCAACTAACGAACCCGTCTTGCTCCTGCCCTGTCACTCCACTTTCTGTCCCACTCTCTACACTGATATCGTATTACATATTGGGGAGTAGGGACATATCAATGGTAGGAGTATGTGTATAAAGATAATAGCAATAAAGAATTATAAAAGAGTTCCCTTGTTCTGTCTTCTGCTGTCCGGCAATAGCGGAAACAACAGGGTTATGTGATGTGATACAAGAATAATACAGAGATAAGGGAAATACAATTTTTCTTGTCGAGATTCCGAGTATCAGTAGGCAGTAACCTTATCCTCATTTTGGCACACATGGGTTTTCTTCCTCTCTACCCTTCTCCGGGAAATATATATTGTCTTGTTAAGGTTTATGTTAGTTAGCTCCAAGTGGCTAGACTCGTCGACTCGAGTGTCGCAAGGATTCCTCATAAATTGGCTCAAGCGTGCAATGAGCACTTTCTAATGTAATAGGAAAAGGGAGACCTCCAGGAAAGAACTTGTGGCTTCCTTCCCAATCCTTTCTATACTCTCACAGATTACTTTCTTTCCTTTCCTACTTCAACTTATTAGTTAGGATATCCTTTTTATATATCTCATACCTACCTCATCCAATTTCCAATGAATTCTCCGTGTGAAATAGTGTTCATCTTGGACATTCCGAGTATCAGGATAAATATGTCTAGTAAATGACCCCAAGAGATTATTAAGCAAAGCAAATGTTCTGATAACATCCAAATAGTACTACATCTCTGTGCCTTCCTTATTCCTTCAATCTGGATTTATTTTGAACTTAGAACAAATATTATTGGGCCAATATTACCAATAATGCCCAAGAGGTATCCCCCAATAATATACATATAAAACAATGGCATGCTTACGAATGTGCTGTTGATGAGTTCTCCGTATACCACATCGTGTACATGTACGCAGTGAGTTTAGAGTTTTGAATAATTGTATTTTAATAATAAATGAGTAATGTCAGTTTCTGTTAAAATTGTCACGTACATTTCCAAGATCCTAATGGAATGAAAGAACCGTCCTCCCGCTTCCATTTGATGACCGGTTTCGGAACTCCAGTTGCCGTACATCTAAGTCGAACGTTCTCGCCTTCGTTCACAATCAGTGCTCGCGGTCGCATGTTAATAGGAGAATCTGTATAAAGTAATTGAATAAAATCGCACGATATTTTCGATAAATAGATTGATTTAACCACAAAATAAGCCGATAAGATAACCCATATACCTTTATATCATACTAATATAATAAAATAGGAAAATTGTAGAAAACTAATAATGGCATGTTAATACGGTACAGTACCATGTCGCACTGATAAGTAAGATTGACTTTATCTCACCTGCTATAGACGGAGGTATAAGAATCTGTTGTCTGTCCGTGCTATTAACGAGCCAAGCGTTTATTCCTGGAATTCCTGGACTTCCTGCAGAAATATGAAATAAAAATTATTTCTATTCCTTTCGTAATTCATGCGTGAATTTATATGTAATAATTACTAACTGTATATAAACATGGATATTTACCGTCTCGCCCAGGGTCACCTGGATTTCCTCGAGGTCCTGCAATACCTGTGAAAATAATCCAGTGACATGACATTAACAATTAGAATCATTATATACGGATTACTGAAAAAGAACACCCCTCATTAAGTGAAAACCAAAATAATTTAGAGAGTAAATCATTCCAACAGATGTTATGAAATACTTTAAGCGTATGAAATTAAAAATTTCCAAAAATATAGCTTGAAAATGCATGCAAACATATTTTGTATTGAAAATCAGAATTACCTCGCTCTCCTAGGGGTCCCATCAATCCAGGAGGTCCTGATGAGCCAGGGATTCCTGCAGACAAAAAATACAAAACAGAAAAATCCCGAATTACCTGCGCAGGTAAGTTTGTAATATTGTTAAAAGGAGATAACTTTTACCATCACTGCCATTGTGTCCAATTCCTGGTCTTCCATCCATTCCCGGTATTCCATCGATTCCTGGTATTCCTATAGACATTAAGCATAGTAAAGTAGATTAAAAATTGGTGGAATTGTCACCATATCATGAACCTGATTCTAAGAGTAAAACCACAGCGCTCTCAAAAGAGCAACAGGAAATTGATTTTCTCCATAAAATAGAGCTCTCCTAATATTATAGCCTTTTCTAGATAGCTTTTGTATTCATTGTAGAAGATAAATATATTTTACCGTCAAGTCCATTTCTGCCTGGAACTCCATCCAGCCCTGGTTCGCCCTGCGTGAAAGAAAGAGATTATTAGAAAAACACTAAACTCTGTCTTCAGAGGGAAAGGAATACAAAGCCATAAAATTAAATAAATGGCCTCCTTTGAAGTTCGTAATTAGTTTATTGGATTGCGATGATTCTTACCGGAAGTCCGTCACGTCCATCAGCACCTCCGATTCCTACCCAGCAAAAAAGAGGTGGTTAAAGGAACTCATACATTCTCCCATTAGTTTTCCCACAATAAATTGACGTAAGAATTTCCTGTAATGAACTTTTCTCTTTACAGCAGTACCTACATGACATGTATATGCATTACTGCTCCCTCGAGTATTTGTGGATAATGAAATGTGAGAAAGATGGAATGACATTTCCAAGAAGAAAGTGATCACTCACTTACATTCGCATCAGTCTACCGCAAGACATCCATCTTTGACATTTTCGCTTCGAAAGTTCATTACTCTTCTGTGTATTAACTTACTGTTTACTTACATATGGTGAGAAAATAAAGTTACCTCACACAAAGGCACTTGTTTAGCTGAAATAAGTTAGACTGAACATATATTCAGCAGCTTAGCTCTCGAAAAACAAAGAAACTTTCTTCTCTAGTGTGCTTTCTACAACATTAAGTCTTCCAGAAGAGAAAACTTGAGAGAACTTAGCTGCCTCGTTGAGGTTTGTAGTAAGATATGATGTATACTTTGTTTGAAAAACAATTTAAAAATTTCTACCTGGAATTCCCGGCTCTCCCTTGGGTCCTCTCATCCCCGGCAAACCTGGAGGCCCTTGGTGTCCTCTTGTGCCATGTTCTCCTTTATTCCCTGGCTCACCTAAATAGTTTCACTACTGTTAGCAAAAGCAAATACTGCACGGAAGAGTTTTCTGAATAAATAGAGCCTACTTCATTTTTCTCACCTTTATCTCCCTTTGATCCAGTTTTACCAGGCAGACCAGGATTTCCTTGCGGTCCTGGAATTGTTGGGCAGTAGGTTTTTGTGGCGGAACAGAAGTCTTGAATAGCCATCAACTACAGAAAAACAAATAGAAACGCTAATGAAAACACTGTAAAGCGCTGTAGCGTATTGTACTTAGGGGCAACAAACCAAGCAAATTAACATCTAAGTAGTATCGTAACTGTTACAGCGATTTCTAGGTCTTTTGGGACCACCGACTGTTAATATCATCCAAATTTTGAAATTCTTTTGTTTCATTATTGTACAATTATCTTTTGTATTCCGTAGGTTTGACCTAAAGGTGTGTACATTACTTCATTTCTAAATTCTGACAATTGGATATGCACTGACTTTAACCAAAATATGTAATTATGGTGCTTAGTTAATACTTTTCTGTTTACTTCCGTCAGCCGAAAAGTAATTACAAACGATAGACAGTCAAGCCAAAGAAACAAAGAGAGCTCCGTTTCAGTTGTTGCCTTAAGGGTCAAAATCTCATGGTTCATGCTTTACAAAGCTGTGGATTCTCCAAAAATGGGTCAATCATTAATGCCATCATTTGAAACAATCGACCGCATATGAGAATCATAAAGCATATTAAATAGTAATGAATGAAATTCTGAGTAGTGCTCTTGCAGATATAGACAAATTAAGTATCTAATAATATTGTAAGTAGTGTAGGATGTAATTAAAAGCACCTGGTTTGGTTTAGGATTTGCCTGGCAGCAGAAACTTTGAACGTGTATCTGCTTATGTAATTCCCTTGCTTTACTAAGCAATCTACATATTCCATTTAGTATTAGATATAAGCGTTATGTGTATTTATTTGGCATATACAGGTGCATTAGGTACAATACTAATACATTCATTAACCTAATACTAAGCGTATAACGCTTCATGCATGCCCGTACGTACGTAGTGGCATTCGTAATACCGTATTCATTCCTCCACCACCATAACAACACAAATACTGATTGGCTATATCATGCGATGCAAGCATTAGTTGTCGATTTCGTTTAGCCGCTTGAAACAAAATTATGTGACCAGCTTTGTATGAGATTTCACTT
>JABASH010001286.1:0-27665 GCA_019776445.1 Tomocerus maximus | reverse complement strand
CAGCTTCTGTGTCTTGTACTTCTGTTAAAAAGTGTTGTAGAATTTTTAAAATATATTTAGGTGTATTATACACTCCAGATGTAGTATATACTATTTCTAAATGTGGTTTATTGTGAGGTAAAAGAGCTATAAATGTTGTTGTAGTAGGAATTTCATTTACAATTTGTGGAACAATCCAAATGGCAAACTGTTCGTTAAATAGCGTTACTTTATCAGGGGTCTCGATAATGTGGAAATATTGATCAAGCTCTGCATCTTCATATGTATGATCTAAATCACTGTGGTTAAGTAACCCAAGGGTATTTAATAACTTAAGGTCCACATGAGTAATCCCATCTGGAAGCCACTTAGGCAGGTTTCTAATAAATTCCTCATAGGCTTCTTCTAGCGATAGCGGGTCAATCATACCTTCTCCTTACCGTCACCTTAGCTTAGCGTTAAAACTAGCCTTGTGTCAAGTTTTTATTTTGTATTTATTTAGTTATATTATCTCATGGTAGAGCTTCTGTTTATGAGGGTGTCATAAAATCCTCATCTTGCGTAGTTGGCTACTTTTTTTAAAGAGATTGCGAAGATTTTTTTGTGACTTGTTTGAATTTAGCAATAGAAAATACAGTGTAAATATATTGAAACTAATTGACTTTCAATTAGATCAAGCTAAAATTTAAGAAATCATCTAAAGTAAAAAAGGGATAAATAATATTTTTATATGATGCGATTTGTATTTCTTTTTCTATTAATAGTAATCAGCCAATTAGTTAATGCTGCTTTGCAAGTTGATATTTCTGCAAAAGCTGCCGTTTTGATGAATGCAGAAACAGGAGCTGTTCTTTACGAGAAAAATGCTTATTTACCTTTGTATCCTGCTAGTATTACCAAAATTATTACGGCCTTATACGCTTTAGAAAAAAAGGGTGATCAATTAGATCAAATGGTCAAGATTTCAAAAGAAGCGGTGAATAGCATTTCTCCTCAAGCGCGAAGAGATAAATTAGGATCTCATCCACCCTATCGCCTTGAGTTTGGAGGATCGCTTATGGGATTGAAAACAGCAGAGCTGGTTTCTGCTAAAGCTCTATTCTATGGACTCATGCTTTCTTCTGGAAATGATGCGGCAAATGCATTAGCTGAATGGGTATCTGGAAACATACCGCAGTTTATGGAAGAGTTAAATGAATATGTAAAGCTCCTGGGGTGTAGTCAAACCACTTTAACCACTCCTCATGGATTAACTCATGCTCATCATAAAACAACTGCTTATGATATGTGTTTATTGACAAAAAAAGCTCTAGAGCAACCATTTTTTTGTGAGGTAGTTAAAACTATAAATTATTTGAAACCAGCTAGTAATAAACAACCACAAGTAGAATTACTCCAACATAACTCTTTACTAAAGCCTGGTAAATTTTATTACCCTAAGGCAATAGGGGTGAAAACAGGGTATACTGCGAGCTCAGGGTATACTATAGCAGCAGCAGCGGCAGATCAAAATAGAAAAATGATAGTAGTGCTTATGGGCTGTGATAAGCTAGAGCAGAGATATCGGGATACCATTGCTCTTTTTGAAGCAGGATTTAATGAGCCAAAAATCAAAAGGACTCTCTTTTCTAAAAACTTTGACGTATTTAGCGTCATGCAAAAGAAGAGTAAAAGTCCGATTAAAGCCATTTTAAATGAAGATGTGGTGATCGATTATTATGCTTCAGAGGAACCATTGATAAAACCAGAATTGGAATGGGAGCCTATGATTTTTCCTATTCGGCCAGGACAGCGATTAGCAACGCTATTTTTATATGATCAAAATAGTCAAATTTTAGCCGCTTATCCCTTATATGCAGTAGAAAAAGTCCATTCTACGTTTTATTATCAAGTTTTAGATAAATGTCTAGGTTGGAGCACCAACTTAAAACAATCAATGTCTTTGGTTATGTTGGGATTAGGAATAGCTGTACTATCTTTTAGTTTTGTTTGGGTAAGCAGGCGTGTTTGAGTTGTGTAAATAAAGAAATAAATTCTTGTAAATTGAGTTCTTCTGGTCTTGCAGTTGTAGGAAGGTGGATGGTTTGAAGAACTTGTTCAATGAGCTTGCTAGGAGCTAGGAATCTTAAAGAAGATCGTAGCATTTTTCTTTTCTGTTGAAAAGCACTACGAGTTAGAAAAAAAAACGCGTCTATATCATCTTTTAGAGCAGGTGGATTTAATCTGCAATGCACAATAGCAGATCGGACTTTTGGTTTAGGGAAGAAACAACTTGGATTAATGGTAAAGAGGAGCTTTGCTTGACAAAAAAAACTTACAAGTAAAGAGAGATGACTATAATGAGGGGTTTTTGAGGAAGCAACCATTCGGTCAGCGTATTCTTTTTGTACCATAAGGGTTAAAGCATCAATCTTATCATAATGGGGAAGCAGGGCTAGTAAAATAGGGGTAGTAATGTGATAAGGAAGGTTTGCAACCACTTTGAGTTTATCTTTTTTAGAGGCTAAAAATTTTTCTAAATCAAATAATAAAAAATCTTCTTTTTCTATTGTTAAATTTCCTAAATCTTGTAAACGATGTAATTGCTCTGCAAACATAGAATCTTTTTCAATAGCTGTAACAATAGCCCCTTTTGCTAATAATGCTTCTGTTAGAGCACCAGGTCCTGGTCCTATTTCTAAAACCACATCATCTGTTTGTATTTGAGCTGTATCTATAATTTTGCGTACAATGTTTCCATCAATGAGAAAATTTTGCGAGAGCGCTTTTTTAGGATGAATATAAGAGAAGCGCAGAAACTCCTTAAGCACAGATGGTTTATAAATGCTCATTGATAAGAGAAGGGTTTAAAATCGGAGTTTATAGTTAGATCTTGTTCCGAAAAGCCGTAACGGACTTTTAATTTCTTCATATAGCTCTCTAAATGTAGGACAATAGACTTTTGAATCAGCCCATCCTTGATTTTTTCTGCTAATTTAGGGAATTCTAGTGGATTTATCACATCTTTTTCTTTGAGATAAAAAATACGATGTGCAATAGATTGGTCTTTATTCACTAGAGAAATAGGGGTGCTAAAATCTCCAGGGTTTAATGTTTCTATTATTGTTTTATGAGCTTGAGAAATAGATTGATCATCACTTATGATTTCAGGAGTAAATAAAACAGTAGTATTAGGGTTCTCTGATTGTAGGTCTTTAGAAATATCAGAGAGATCTCTTTTTTCCTTTAGAAGATCAAAAGCTAATTGAGCTAATGCCTGAGAGATATTTTCATCATCAGAGCGAATGGTTAGCACTTGATAGCACCATTTTTGTGATGCGGGATTCTCTTCGCAGTATGCTATATATTTTTCTTTGATATCATTAGGTCTTACACGCAATGCCTCAGAATATACCTTAAAATACAACGTTTTTTCTGCAATGAGATCCTCAGAGACCATTTTACGTGCTTCTTCATAGCTTAATTTTAATCGATCTAAAGAGATCATTACATTTGGGCCGTATTTACGCAGTAATTCCTCTCTTACTTCTGCATCAGTTGCTTTAACTCCAATACGCTCTGCATCTAATAAAATTAATTCTTGGTCGAGCATTTTTTGTAGGGTCTCTTTCCATTGCGCATTATAAAATTGATAACGAGCTAATTTAGAATGTGCGAATTGGGGATAATGATTATCGAAGATCATATCCATTTTTTTAACCACGTCGAGCACAGAATAAGTCTTGTTGTTAAATTTGGTTAAAATCCGATTATGAATGGTTATTTGCCCCGTTTCTTCAGAGATGATGGGATACTCCGAAAATTCTGCAGTATAGCATGTAGAAGAGAGCGATCCTAAAAGGGGTAAAAGGAAGTAGATCAGTGATTTCATCATTTTTTATCCTTAATAAAGAGTATGGTTTTAAGTATATTCTAAAGTTAGCTTATTTTACAAAGACTTGGCCATAGAATCCATCAGGATCATTTGAGCCCAAGGGCAAAGTACTGAAAGCGGGAGAAATAGTGTTTAATGAAAAAGTTTTTTTAAAATATTGAGTTTGTTCCTCGTTTTCTAATCGTAATACACTACAGGTCATGTATACAATATGACCTCCTGGCTTGACAAACCGCAAAGCTTGCTCAAAGATTAATCTTTGCTCTTCTAGTGTTTTCTGAAACATCTTTGAGGTAAAGCGCCATTTCATATCGGGATTTCTCCGCATTGTGCCAGTCCCACTGCAAGGAGCATCAACAAATACCCAGTCAAATTTTTCATATAGAGATTTTTTTTGAGCAGAAGAGGGAAGTAATACTTGAGCATTTTGTACGCCGGCTCTTTTTAAACGTTTTTTAGCTTCGAGTAGAATGTGCTTTCTAATATCATGTAAAAATAGCTGTCCTTTTCCTTGCATTTTAGGAGCGATGGCTAAAGATTTCCCACCGCTTCCTGCGCAAAAGTCGAGCACTAACTGCCCTGGTTTAGCCCCAACTAGATCTGCAAGGCGCTGACTTGCTTCATCTTGCACCTCAAAATGACCCATTTTGAATTCGGGAAGAATAAAAAAATTGACTCTTTTAGGCAAGATAATCGCTGTGTGAAATGAGCCGCAAGTTGCAGCAAAGTCATTTCCCCATGTTTCTAATAGATTTTCCCGAGAGGTTTTTAATAAATTAACCCTTACCGTTACAGGGGCTGTAGAATTATTAGCTCGACAAAAAAAACGAGCTTTTTCTTCACCTAAGCTCTCTACAATTAAAGAAAAGAGTTCTTTGGGGAAACTTAAGCGCGTATGCAAGGGGATCTGTGCATCATCAAAAAAATGATCTGGCTTAATTTGAATAAGCTTTTGGTATCTAGATTCCCATGAAATAGATTTATTACATAAATAGTCCAACAGACCTTTCCACCTTATCAGAGAATAAATATTTTCACATAAGGCCTTCCGATCTTTAGAACCTATTGCTTTATGAGAACGAAAGTATTTCTTTAAAAAACGATCTAAAGGAAGCATTTGGTTTTCATATTCAGAGAGAATAGTGAGTAGATGATGTTCTCGAAAGGTTTTCTTTGTCATTTTTAAATTAAACTAGTTTTGTGGATAGTATAAGCCATTTTAGATTAAATTTCTTATGAAAATTAGTTGACTTTACTCAAAGTTATAATTATTTTTATAAAAAAGAATGATAAGGATATTTATGTTTCGATCCACGATTATATTTTTAGGCCGGGTTTGTATTAGTTTAATTTTTATTGCAACTGCTTTTCAAAAATTGCTTGATTGGCAAGGAGCAGAGCAGCAATTTATAACTGCTATGCATAATTTAAGTGGGATAAGTGGGCAAAAAGAGTGGATAAAGCAAGGATTAGAAATGATTCTTTCCAGACCATCTCTTGCTTTCTTTATACAAACAATTATAGAATTCCTAGGAGGGGTATGTATTTTTTTAGGGCTCTTTGTTCGTTTTGCAGCTTTTATTTTAGCATTGGTGGTTTTAGGGACAATCCTAGTTTTTTATCCATTTTGGCTTGCATCAGGTGTTGAGCGAGCATCGCAAATAACCTTGTTTTTACAACATTTAAGCATGTTAGGAGGGCTTTTATTATTAATGGGGTACGATCGAAGAAAAAAAGAAGTCATTATTCATCATGACCCTATTATTCCGCCAAAAATAGATGATGTTTAGAGAATTTTAGTTTTGTAAAATCCGCTTGAAGAAAATGATAATCTTTGGGTAGCTTCTTAGTAATAAATAACTTTTTTGCTCATTTGCAAATCTAAGATTTAAAATAATTTTTTGAGGTGTCTATTGTCTTTGCCCTGTAAGTTATCAAGGAGTTCTGTTCTAACTATGCCAAGCGTTGAAAGAAAACAACGCACTCTGCGAAAAAGTGTATCTATTGCAGGAATAGGGATTTTTACCGGACAAGAAATCATTTTGACTTTTCATCCTTCTGTTGCAGATCAAGGAATTGTGTTTCAACGGACCGATCTGCCGAACGCGCCTAAGATTATTGCTTCGCTAGATTCCGTATACAGTACTCCTAGATGTACTATAATTGGTAACAAAAAAGCTTCTATACAAATGGTTGAACATTTGCTCGCTTCTTTGCGCGCTTATGAAATTGATAACGTATTCATTCAAGTCTCCGGTCCAGAAGTTCCTATATTGGATGGTAGTTCTAAAGACTTTTCTCAATTGATTGAAGAAACAGGTGTAATGGAATTAAGCGAAGAGAAAAAAATATTTTCTCTGCAATCACCTATATTTTGGTCAAATGATCAGGTCCAGATTATTGCAATTCCAGCTAATGAGTACCGGTTGAGTTATACATTATACTATCCTCATTGTTTAGGAATTGGTACGCAGTTTCATACGTTTGTTTTAAATCAAGAGGAATTTGTTAAAGAAATTGCTCCTTGTCGCACTTTTTCCATTTATGAAGAAGTAGTCCCTATGATAGAAAAAGGATTTATTAAAAGAGGTGGTTTAGAGAATGCAATTCTTGTAAAAGAAAATAAAGTGATTAATCCGGAAGGATTGCGTTATCCAAATGAAATGGCTCGTCATAAGATCTTAGATCTAATAGGAGATCTTTCTCTTATACCTGTTTCCTTTTTAGCGCATGTGATCGCTATTCGTTCTGGACATACTTCTAATAATATCTTTGCTAAATTGCTATATAATCAAATTAAAATGGAGAATTTTTGATGAGTGAAGCCCTTTCAGAGCAGAATATCGTTTTGAATATTAAGGAAATTGCCAAAATTTTGCCCCATCGTTATCCTTTCTTGCTCGTTGATAAAATTATTCACTTAAGCCTTGATGAGAATCGGATCGTTGGACAAAAATGTGTTACATTTAATGAACATTTCTTTCAAGGTCACTTCCCTGATGCTCCCATCATGCCTGGCGTTCTTGTGTTGGAAGCTTTGGCTCAAACAGGGGGGATTTTAATTTACAAAAAAGGATTTCATGCAAAAACAGCTGTATTATTGAATATTCAAGACGCAAAGTTTCGCAAACCGGTTGTCCCAGGCGATACATTAAGGCTAGAAGTATCCATGCTGCACTTAAGCGGAAGTGGGGGGAAAATTTCAGCATGCGCAATAGTAAATGAGAAAGTAGTAACAGAAGCTAAAATTGGATTTGCGTTACTTGATAAAGATCAGCTTTAGCCTTAAATAATAAACATTAAAATTGGAAGTTCATGTCTCAGTCAAATATCCATCCTACTGCTATCATCGAGTCCGGTGCAAAGATTGGTAGGAATGTTACAATTGAAGCGTATGCGATTATTAAAAAAAATGTTACGCTTGAAGATCATGTTGTTATTAAATCTCATGCTTATATTGATGGTTATACTACAATTGGAGAAGGAACAATTGTATGGCCATCTGCAAGTATTGGCACAAAAACTCAAGACTTAAAATTTAAAGGAGAAAAAACTTTTGTTGTCATTGGAAAATATTGTGAAATCAGAGAATTTACCACAATTAATTCCTCATGCAAAGAAGGTTCTGTAGTAAGTGTAGGAGACGGTTGTTTAATTATGGCGTATTGTCATATTGCTCATAATTGTCAAATTGGCAATCAAGTAATTATGGCAAATAATGCCATGCTAGCTGGTCATGTAATTGTGGAAGATCATGCAATCATTGGAGGAATGACGCCTGTTCATCAATTTGCACGTATAGGAAAGTATGCAATGGTAGGAGGATTTAGTCGCATTACACATGATGTCCCTCCTTATACCATTGGAGCAGGAACTCCTTATAAGCTGGGTGGATTGAATCTAGTTGGTTTAAGGCGTCATGAGTTTTCTTTAGAAGATCGAAGAGCTTTATCAAGAGCTTTTAAAATTACCTACCGGGCTAAATTACGCCTTTCTAAAGCATTAGAGCGGATTCATAGGGAAATTGAACCAACCATTCACGTTCAGCACTGGATCAATTTTTGTCGTAGCTCTCAGAGAGGATTAATTGGATTTCAGCAATCGGTTCAACAGTTGGTTGAAGAAGACTTTGATGAGCTAGAAGAGTTAATTGAAGAGAGAGTATAACTCTTCAATGAAAATGATTTTTTTTGGGACCTCTTCTTTTGCTGCGCAAATTTTATTTTATCTTGTGCAAAACCAAGTTAATGTAATAGCTGTTGTTACGCGTCCCGATCGTCCAACAGGACGATTATTAAAATCTGCTTTCCCTCCGGTAAAACAAACTGCAATTCAATTAGGCTTACCTATTTTTCAACCTGAAAAAGCTTCTTCTCCAGAATTTGTTGAGCAGCTTAAAAGTTTACAGGCTGATCTTTTTATTGTGGTGGCTTATGGGGAAATTGTAAAAAAAGAAGTTTTAGATCTTCCTTCTTTGGGATGTATTAATATCCATGCAAGTCTGCTCCCTAAATATAGAGGAGCTGCTCCTATGCAAAGGTGTTTGATAAATGCAGAAAAAGAAACGGGTATTTCTATTATTGAAATGACTCCAAAAATGGATGCAGGGGATATCATATCTATGCAAAAAATCCCCGTTCCTTTTGAAATGACTCGTGGTGAACTCGAAAAAGAGTTATGTGTATTAGCTCAAGAAATGATCGTACAAGTAGTTGAACAATTTAAAAGTCATTCTGTAAAAAGAATCCCACAAGATCATTCTCAAATGAGCTTAGCTCCAAAAATATCTGCTCAAGAAGAAGAGATTGATTGGAATCTTGATTCTAGTCTATTGCATAACCGTATTCGAGCTTTATCTCCTTCTCCAGGTGCTTTTTGTATGCTAGAAGCAAAAAACAAAAAAAAACGCCTTAAAGTTCTACGCGCATTTCCAGAAGATCTGCCATCCTCAGAAAAGCCGGGTTCTCTTGTTAAATTAGGTAAAGAAGTAGGGGTTGTCTGCGGACGAGGAGTATTGCGCCTTCTGGAAGTGCAACTCGAAGGTAAGAAAGCTATGTCAGCATCTGATTGCTTTAATGGTCTTCAAAACCCAAAAATTATTTGATAAAATAATTTTTAAATATACTGTTTTCTACTAGATATTTAATCTTTACTTAAGCTATAATCATATTCTTTTAAATTATATTAAATAAAGGTTTGTAATTATGGCTTCTTATATTCAAAGCGCTTTTGACTCTTTTATTATTACTCCTACTAACTATGTCTTTGGTACTTTAAATAGGGCATATGAAAATACTTCACTGGAAAAGACATGTGAAGTTAGCGGTAGGTTTTTTAAGTCCTTGTTAAAAAAACCAAGAGACCTAGCTAAAGGAATAGAGGCTTTAGGTAAGTGTGTTTTGCTCACCTTAGAAAATAAAGAACTTGTACAAAAAGTAGGTGTTGTAGTTAAAAAAGCTGGAAAATGCAAAGGATGGTTGACTTTAGTAGGCCTTTCCGATCAGATTAGTAATGCATTAAATTTAAGATCTTCAAATATAGTTTCGTTTAAGACCGGAGATTGGCTTGTTTTAGAGGGAAAAAGCATTCTACTAACAGAGGGCAGTACCCTTAGATTGATGGGTCAGGCGCCTTTTTTAAGACCAAATACACAACTTGAATTACAGAATGGAGTTCTCGTTATCCTAGGGGAGCATGATCAAGTGCCAAATGGAGATGTGACTACGCCTTTATCAGAAAATGGAGTTAAACTTCATTTAGGAAATGAAGTATTTTCATTACCAAATGGTACTCAATTTCATTTAGGAGATTCACCTAGAGGAGAAAATGAAAGTGGTTCTTTAAAAGATATCTTTAAAAGAGCTTCATTTAGAAAAAGCCTTAGTGCTTGGGCTGGAGTGTATAGCAGTGCATTTGAAAGTATTAAATTTTTAAAGATTACAAAAATTGTATCTACGCAAAATCCCTTTCTTCAAATAGGAAATCTGGTTGCAATTATTGCAGGTGCATTTGCACGGTTGGGAGATGATCATAAGCAATATCAAACAAAAGGTTTAGGTCTTGAAAGCTTAGTGAGCGTAGCAGGAAACATTTCTGTTCTTATGCTTGGAGCTATTCCTTTAGCAAATAAGAAAGGACTTTGTGGGAGTTCTCCAAGAGCAATGTTTTTCTATTCGACGATTGCTACATTGGCTAATTTATCTAATCATTTCTTAAAATCAATGAACTCACCAAGATGTAGAAATATAAACGATTTATTGTTGACCTAATTTTAAATGCGAGGGTTTTTTAAACATGCTAAGAAGTCTATTTGGCCCTTCTTTAAACAATGCTGGAAAACCCTCAAAAATCAACACCGATCCATCTTGGTTGGGTTTGGGTGCTCTTTTTTTAGCAGCTCAAGCATCTAAATGTTTTTTATCTCAGCAGAGATATCATGAAAGGGCATTGGATTTTTGTAATGTGGGAGGAGAGCTTTTAAGCGGAGTTGAGCTGCTCAATGATGCTAAGAAGCTAATCGCTCATTCCAAGTGGACAGTAGAAGTATATGCGAATTCCAGCTCAAGTGATTTTACCGATAAACGGGTTCAGGTGATTAGTGAATTTATTTTCAACTCTATAGATATTTTTTGTGATGGGGGGTTAAAGGGGTTTTTTTTCTTATAAAAATCCATTTAATTTCTCTTTCTTCTGATCTGCAAAAGCGATTAGAAAAAATAAGTGAAGCTTTTTACCTTTTTACTCAAGTATTCTACCTTTTTCAGGAGGGATATCAAGATTATTTGAATCACACCTTAAGTTGCCACCTTGAATCAGAGGTTCTTAAAAAAGAACTTGATGAAAAATGTAGGCACTCTTTACTTAGGATAGCAGAAATCTCTCTAAAGATTTCTTTAGGGGTGCTTAGAAAAAACTTTAAGAAGTTAGATGACCCAATATTTGCGTTAAGTAGTTGTGTTTTAGTTTTAAAAATTTCTGCTCATGTATATGATAGCAAAGTACTCTCTTATCATAAGGGAAAGTTTTCTTTAAAAGAAAATGGATTTGCTTATGGATCTTAAGAGAAATAGATTGAAACTTAGAGAATGGGGCTTTTTGCTCTTTGTTTTAGGATTTATTCTCTCTTTGCTGATCATTTCTTGGCTGTTGCCGAGATAAAAAACAAAGAATGTAAAAAAGACGTTGAGGAAAAAATCGGTTTTTTGATAGCCTCTTCGCTTAAGCCACAAGTAAAGGCTTAAAGGGCAAGAAAGTACAAAGCATTCATAAGCGCGTATACTCCTTGTTGCTGTCAGACACCTCTCATTCTGATGTTGCTGTTTATAACAGCGCCTTAAAAGAGATCACTCACGGCGATAATCTGTATAATAAGGAAAAGGTATGACTTTAAAATTTCAAGGAAAGAAAAAAGGAATGACAATGCGATTTGATGCTCAAGGCAATCAAATTGTTTGTACAGTGATTTTGGCAGAGCCTAACGTCGTAGCTCAAATTAAAAGTAGCCAAGGCAAAGATGGTTATAATGCTGTTCAACTAGCAGCTTATAAAGTTAAACCTTCAAAGCTTAAAAATGTCTCTAAGCCACTACAAGGCCATTTTACGAAAGCAACAATAGAGCCAAGGTCTGGTCTGAAAGAATCTAGAGTAGAGAATGTAGACGACTTTCAAGTAGCTCAAGAGCTTAATGTGAGTTATTTTAACGAAATTAACTACGTAGATATTTCTGGTATTTCGAAAGGGAAGGGTCATCAAGGCGTTATGAAGCGTCATAATTTTGCAGGAGGGCCTGCTTCTCATGGTTCTGGGTTCCATCGTCATGGTGGTTCAACGGGTATGCGTTCTACGCCGGGTCGTTGTTTACCAGGGCAAAAAAAGTCGGGTCGAATGGGAAATGAAATGGTAACCACGCAGAATTTGCGTGTAGTAAAAGTCGATCTAGAAAAGAATGTTATCCTTGTCGAGGGGGCTGTTCCGGGGCCGCGCAATGGATTAGTTTATATCTCAAAAGCAAAGAAGAAAGCGTAAGGGAGTTATAGTTGTGGCCTATCTAAAGGAATATAATTTAGCTGGTGAAGAAGTAGGGCAAATTGAAATCGATGATGAGCTACTTGGTCCAGCTGCAAATACGCAAATGATTAAAGATTATGTTACGGCCCTACGCGCAAATGCTCGTCAGTGGTCCGCAAATACAAAAACGAGAGCAGAAGTAAATCATAGTGGTAAAAAACCTCATCCTCAAAAGGGCACTGGTAGAGCAAGACAAGGCTATTTGGGTGCTCCTCAGTATAAAGGAGGAGGACGTGTTCATGCTCCTAGGCCAAAATTTGATCAGCACGTAAAGGTAAACAAAAAAGAAAAACGTGCTGTCATCCGTCAATTGTTGATTGAAAAAGTGTTAAATGATTCTCTGCATGTTTTGCAATTTGTAGAAATGGATAAGCCACAAACAAAACAAGTTATGCAATTTTTAAAGGCAAGAAATTTAGAGAATAAAAAGATTATTTTTTTAGCTGAGAGCGGTAGCGAAGGACAGAGCACTGTACTACTAGAAAAATATCATACGCTGTTCTTAAGCGCTCGTAATATTCTTGGATTGAGATTTCTTCCGTTAACTATTGTAAATGGATATGACGTAATTGCTAATCAACATCTGATCGTAATGAATTCAGCTGTAGATCAGTTAAAAGTTTTATTGGGAGGACAGGGTTAATTATGTTAAAAAAGAGTCCTTACGATGTTATATTATCTCGTCATATAACAGAAAAAGCGCTAGTTATGGAAAAGTTGCAATCCAATGAGAGTAACCCTTCTGTTAGAAAATGTAAAACTCCGAAATATGTTTTTTTAGTTGCAAAAAAAGCAAATAAACAAGAAATCAAGCAAGCTCTTGAAAAGATTTATATCGATAAAAAAATTAAAGTTACATCTGTAAATACAATTACTATTAAGCCCAAGGCAAAACGCGTAAGAGGACGTCTAGGAAAAAAAGCAGGTTTTAAAAAGGCCATTGTTTCCTTAGAGCCTGGGGATAATATTGAAGATAAAGGTTAAGCTAAGGAGCCTTGGAATTACTATGTTAAAAAAGTTTCGACCCACTACAGCAGGGCAGCGTCATCTTGTTTTAACCAAGCAAGAGGCTTTAAGCTGTGTAAAGCCTGAGAAGTCTTTAATTGAAAAGAAGAAAAGAACAAATGGCCGTAACCACCATGGTCATATTACTTGCAGGCATAAAGGTGGTGGTCATAAGCGTTTTTATCGCATTGTTGACTTCAAAAGAGATAAAGAAAATATACCTGCTAAAGTGGCATCTATTGAATACGACCCTAATCGAACAGCTGCTATTGCTCTACTGAATTATTTTGATGGAGAAAAACGTTATATTTTAGCTCCGCAGGGATTAAAAGTAGGGGCTGTAATAGCAACAAATGATCAAGGGCGATTTGATGTGGGTTTTTGCATGCGCCTAAAGCATATGCCTCTTGGTTCGGTTGTTCATAATATTGAACTCTATCCAGGACGAGGTGGTCAGCTTGTGCGTTCAGCAGGTCTTTCTGCTCAATTAATGGCAAAAACCGATAATGGATATGTGAACCTAAAAATGCCATCTGGAGAAGTAAGGCTCATTCATGAAAATTGTAGAGCAACTTTTGGAGCTGTTTCTAATCCAGAGAGGAATTTACGTGTGGAAGGAAAAGCAGGGCGCTCTCGCTGGAGAGGAATTCGCCCGACTGTTCGAGGAACAGCAATGAACCCGGTGGATCACCCGCATGGAGGAGGAGAAGGTAAGCATAATGGATACCTTCCACAAACTCCATGGGCAAAAGATACTAAGGGGAGTCGTACGCGTTCTAAGAAGAAATCTAATAAAATGATCGTTAAAGACCGTAGGAAATAGATTGGGAGTTTGAAGCTTATATGGGAAGATCGCTAAAGAAAGGGCCGTTTGTAGACCATCACTTATTGGACAAAGTAAGTGTGCAAAATAAAAATGGCAAAAAAAATCCTATCAAAACATGGTCGAGACGATCCATGATTCTTCCTGAAATGATTGGGCATACATTTGATGTTCACAATGGAAAGAGGTTTATTAGTGTTTTCGTGTCCGATAATATGGTAGGTCATCGCCTTGGTGAATTTGCGCCAACGAGAGTGTTTAAAGGACATGGATCGAAAAAAAGTACAGATAGTTCTAAATCTGCAACTTCAGGAAGAGGTTAAGAATTTATGCCACAAGCTTATGCAAAAACAAAGTATGTGCGGATTAGTCCAAGAAAAGCGCGTTTAGCTGCTGATTTAATTAGAGGGCTCAAAGTCGAAGAGGCTGTAATACAGTTGCGTTTTTGTAAATTAAAGGCAGGGCTGCTTCTGCAAAAGACGTTAAACTCTGCAGTTGCTAATGCAGAAACACAGTTACACGTTCAAAGGCGCGATTTGATTGTAAAAGAAGTAAGAGTAGATGCAGGACCTGTTTTAAAGCGTGCTAAGCCAAAAAATAGAGGTGGAAGCCATCCAATTATGAAGAGAACTAGTCATTTTACAATAGCCGTTGCTGCTGAATAGAGGGGAAATAATGGGTCAAAAGACATCGCCGATTGGGTTTAGGTTAATTAGAAATAAGAGATGGCGTTCTCTTTGGTATGCTAACAAACAGGAGTTTGGTGATTTACTAGGAGAGGATGATAAAATTCGCAAGCACTTGATGAAAAAGTCCTGTTGCGTAGGTACTTCTAGGATCGTTATTAGAAGAATGAGTGGTAAAGTAGAAGTGACTATTCATACAGCGCGCCCAGGCTTGGTTATTGGGAAAAAAGCTGCAGAACTCGATATCTTAAAACAAGAGCTTAGAAAGTTAACAGGAAAAGAGATTTGGATCGAAGTTGAAGAAATTAAAAGACCAGATCTTGAAGCGCAACTCGTAGCTGAAAACGTAGCGAGACAGTTAGAGCGCCGAATCCCTTTTAGAAGAATCATGAAAAAAGCTATGCAAGCTACTATGGATGCAGGAGCTATTGGGATTAAAGTGCAGATTTCAGGACGTATTGGTGGTGCTGAAATCGCTCGTGTAGAGTGGTATATATTAGGAAGCGTTCCTTTGCATACACTGCGAGCCGATATTGATTATGCAACAGCCAGAGCGGAAACCACTTATGGTTCTATTGGAATCAAAGTATGCATTAATAAAGGTGAAGACGAAATAAATCGATCAAAAGTAGTAGGAGGCTAGCATGGCCTTAATGCCTGTTCGTACAAAGTATAGAAAAACTCAAAAAGGAAGCCGTTCCGGCTTAAGTAAGAGCGGTAATTTTGTAGAATTTGGTGAGTTTGGGATGAAAGTTCTCGAAAGAGGCGACATAAAAGCGAATCAAATTGAAGCTTGCAGAGTTGCTATTAATCGACATTTTCAGCGCCGTGGCCAAGTTTGGATTCGAATTTTTCCGCATAAACCTGTAACTAGAAAACCAGCTGAAACTCGAATGGGAAAAGGAAAGGGTGCGGTTGATCACTGGGTAGCGGTTGTTCAGCCTGGTAGAATATTATTTGAAGTAGCTGGTGTGTCCAGAGCGGATGCACAAGACGCGTTAAGAAGAGCAGCAGCTAAACTAGGGCTTGTTACCAAGTTTGTGGAACGAGTAGAACGAGTATAAAAATAAGGTTTTACAAATGCCAAAAGCAAAAGAATTAAGAGATCAATCAAAAGAAGAATTACAAGATCTTTATGCCGATTTATCTAAAGAGATTTTCGATTTGTACAATGAGTTGAAGACAACGCGTAAATTGGAAAAACCTCATTTAATTCGATTAAAAAAAAGAGATAGAGCAAGAGTCTTGACAGTCCTTCAAGAGAAAAAGGCGTAAACGTAGGTAAAGAATGGAAAAACAAGCAGATCAAGAATACAGCACAAAGCGTAAAGTTAGAGAAGGTGTAGTTGTTTCTAACAAGATGCAAAAGACCGTTAAGGTTCGTGTAGATCGTACATTTAAGCATCCTAATTTTAATAAGGTGATTACACGCGGTAAAATTTATTACGCTCACGTTGAAGAAGGGGTAGTTGAGATCGGAAAGCTTGTAAAAATTATTGAAACGCGTCCTCTTTCAAAGTTGAAAAGATGGCGTGTATTGCAAGTGCTTTGATGAAAAACAGATGCATAAATTACTAGGAATACAAAGGCCATGATTCAAGAAGAAACCGAATTAGAAGTAGCAGATAACACCGGTGCTAAGCGTGTACGTTGTTTTAGAATTATAAAAAAAGGTTCTAAACGTCCTCGTGCGAGCGTAGGCGATGTAATTATTTGCGCTGTAAAAGAAGCTGATCCTAAAGGGACCGTTAAAAAGGGTAAAGTAGTTAAGGCTGTTATTGTTAGAACATGCAGTAGCATTTCTCGTAAAGACGGAAGTCAACTATCCTTTTTTGATAATAGCTGTGTAATTATTGATGACAAGGGAAATCCTCAAGGGACACGTATTTTTGGTCCTATTGCACGCGAAGTGCGTGAAAGAGGTTATATTAAAATTACCTCACTAGCACCAGAAGTGATTTAAGGGAGAGTCTATGAGCAAGTGGATTAAGAAAGGTGACACCGTTGTTGTCATTTCAGGCAACGACAAAGGAAAGTCAGGTGAAGTGATTTCTCGAAATAAAGAGCGAATCTTAGTGCAAGGAGTGAATCTTCGTAAGAAGCATGCTAAGCGTCAAACGAAAGCTCCGGGTGCTGGAATTATTGAAATTGAAACGCCTATTCACATTTCCAATGTCTCTTTATGCAATAAAGAAAATCAGCCAGTGAAGGTCAAGGTGCGCTTTACAGCTGATGGAGCTAAAGAGCTATTTTATTTGGAAGGGGATAAGCAAATTAAATTGCGCCAGGTTAAAAAACATTCATAAGTAGAAGATAAACAATGTCTAGATTACATAAACGCTATAAAGAAGTTGTAAAAAAAGAACTGCAAAACAAGTTTAAGTATTCCAACTTAATGCTTATTCCTCAGCTAAAGAAAATTGTAATTAGCATGGGGATAGCAGAAGCTTCTAAAGATAAAAATGCGATGCAAGCTTGCGTCAAGGAAATGGCATTGTTATCAGGACAGAAGCCGATTTTGACAAAATCACGTCGAGCAATTGCTAATTTCAAGCTGCGTGAAGATCAACCGATTGGAGTAAAGGTTACTCTTAGAAGGCAGAGGATGTATGATTTCCTTGATCGTTTTTGTCACATTGTTTCTCCTCGTATTCGAGATTTTCGTGGCTTTAACCCTAAGTGCGATGGTAGAGGAAGTTATTCTTTAGGGATTCAAGAACAGCAGATTTTCCCAGAGGTTATCTTAGATGAGATAAAAAGAACGCAAGGAATGAATATCACATTTGTGACGTCCGCAGAAACTGATGAAGAGTGTCTCGAGCTATTAACATCACTTGGACTTCCATTTAAAACAGCAGAATAAAGGTGAGGGAGAGAAAAAATCATGTCATTAAGTGATCCAATTGCAGATTTGCTAACAAGAATTCGTAATGCAAAAAGTGCTCGTCATCGCTTTGTCATTTTCAGACCCAGTAAAGTAAAACTAGCGGTTATAAAAGTGTTGCAAGAGAATGGATTTGTTGGTGAGTGCCTTGTCAATGAAGAAAAAAGAGAAGCAAGACTTTTTTTAAAATATGCTAACGGGAGAGAGCCTGTGTTAAAAGGTTTAAAACGCATGTCTTCTCCTTCTGCAAGACAGTACGTTGGTTATCTTGAAATTCCAATTGTTTACGGTGGAATGGGAGTTGCAATTGTGTCTACTTCTAAAGGTATTCGCGATGGTAAAGCCGCCCGAAGAGATCGACTTGGCGGTGAGTTGTTATGTGTGGTTTGGTAATTTAAGAAGAGGTAATTTATATGTCACGTCTTGGGAAAATGCCAATCTCACTTGCCGGGAAAAAAATAGATATTAAGATCCAAAACGGACAAGTTCAAGTAAAAGGTCCTAAAGGTGAATTATCCATTCCTGCAATTAAAGGGATTTTGGTGAAAATAGAAGATGATCATTTATTTGTTGTAAAAGATGAACAAATAGAAGTGCACAACAAAGATTATGGTTTAGCTAGAGCTTTAATTAATAATATGATCATAGGTGTAAGCACTGGATTTGAAAAGCGATTGAAGTTAGAGGGTGTTGGGTATCGTGCTCAGACTAAAGGAAATATGCTAGATTTACAAATTGGACGCTCTCATCCCACAGAACTTTTAATTCCTGAAGGAATTAAAGTAACAGTGGAAAAAGGGGTATTAATCATTATTGAAGGAATAAGTAAGTTTCTCGTAGGGCATTTTGCTGCTAAAATACGCGCAGAAAAAAAACCTGAGCCTTATAAAGGTAAGGGAATCCGCTATGAGAAAGAGCATGTACGTAAAAAGGCTGGTAAAGCAGCAAAGGGAAAAACAGGTTAATTTTAAGGTAGAGCTTTTATGCTTAATGAATTGCAAAGTCGAAATACAAAAAGAAAAAGACGAAGTTTGCGTGTCAGAAAACAGGTGCGCGGCTCTAGCGATAAGCCTCGACTTTCTGTATTTAAATCGCTGAAACACATTTGTGCACAGTTAATCGATGACGAAAAAGGGATTACTCTTGCAAGCGCAAGTACATATACACCGCTTTTACGCCAAAAGAATTTGGGCAAAAAAAGTAAACAAGCTGCACGAGAAGTGGGTATTTTATTAGCAAATGCTGCTAAGGAAAAAAATATTCAAAGCGTTGTGTTCGATCGTGGCCATTATAAATACCATGGATTGCTAGCAGAACTTGCAGATGCTGCACGTCAGTCAGGGTTACAATTTTAAGTTAAGGGATGTAACATGGAACAAAATAAAAGACGCGCTGAAGAATTTGGAACGGAATTTGAAGACAAGGTTCTATACGTTAACCGTTGCTGTAAAGCAGTAAAAGGCGGAAAGAAGTTTAGTTTTTCTGCACTGGTTCTTGTAGGCGATAGACAAGGTAAAATTGGTTTTGGTTTTGCTAAAGCAAATGAAGTATCAGACGCTATTCGTAAAGCAACAGAATCTGCTCGTAAAAATATCTTTACATTTGAAATGGAAGGGTCTACGATTCCGCATGAAGTTTTGGTAGATTGGGATGGTTGCACAGTTCTTTTAAAACCAGCTCGAGATGGGACAGGTGTTATTGCAGGTTCAAAAGTTCGTTCTGTGTTGGAGCTTGCGGGAATAAAAGATGTAGTTGCAAAAATCTATGGGTCTAATAACCCCTTAAACCAAGTGCAAGCAACATTAACCGCTTTGGAAGGTCTTGTAAATCGTCAAAAAAATCTAGTAAATAGAGGTTTAGCATCATGATTACTTTGTCGCAATTAGCTAATACTCACAGGCCTAAGAAAAAAGTGCAAAGGGTGGGACGAGGAGTTGGTTCAAAAAGAGGCAAAACTTGCGGTCGTGGTAATAAAGGTGATAAGGCCCGTCAAGGTTATAAGTACCGCTTTGGACATGAAGGAGGACAAATTCCTTTATATAAAAAATTACCTACTCGAGGTTTTACCAATGGACGTTTTGCCTCTTATGTGTTTGCAATTAATTTGCAAATGATCGACAAGTTATACCAAGATGGAGAAGTAGTTAGTTTAAACACATTGCAAGAGAAAGGTGTTGCCCCTCGTAGAGTTTCTGGGGGATTAAAAATTTTATCCAATGGAGAGCTAACTAAAAAAGTTAGCATTGAAGCACGGTTCTTTTCTCAAGCAACAGAAGAGAAATTGAAAAAACAAGGTATTTCTTACCAAAAAATAACAAGCTAATGGAACGTTAGATATAAAATGATTGCAAAAATAGCTAAATTGCTTGTTATACCTGATCTTAGAAAAAAGATTTTTTTTACTTTTCTTATGTTAATCGCCTGTCGCATAGGTTCTTATATACCTGTGCCAGGTATTAATGGAGAGTTAGCTGTGCAGCTTTTTCGCAGTGCAGCAGGTAGTAGTCAAAATCTTTTTCAACTAATGGATATATTTTCTGGAGGAGCTTTTGCTCAAATGACTGTAATTGCTCTAGGGGTTATGCCTTACATATCCTCTTCTATCATTATGCAGTTAGTGATGGCACTTGTTCCTACTATGCAAAGAGAAATTAAGGAAAATCCAGAAAGCGGAAAGCGCAAATTAGGGCGTTGGACACGCACTCTTACTTTGTTTTTAGCATTTTTTCAATCAGGCTTGTTTGGAAGATTTGCTGTGCAATTAAATACAAGAACGCCTGGTATTATTGCAAGTGAGGTTATGGATGTGCAGTTTTTAGGAGTTCCTTGGTTGTTTTATTTAATTATTATGACAACCATGACCACTGGAACCATTCTTTTGATGTGGATTGGGGAACAAATTACAGAAAAAGGGATTGGTAATGGAATTAGTTTAATTATCACCGTTGGGATTCTTTCTTCTTTGCCGAGTACTTTGGGTTCTGTAATGCGCCAGCTCAATTTGGATTCTCAAGAGCCAGGACAGCTCACTTTTTCTTCATTAGTTATTTTATCTGTTGTTTTTGTTCTTATTATAGTAGGAACTATTTTAATTATTCAGGGACAAAGAAAAATTCCTCTTCAATATGCTAGACGGGTTGTAGGAAGACATGAAGTGCAGGGGGGAGGGAATGCATATATCCCTTTGAAAATAAACTATGCTGGAGTGATCCCTGTGATTTTTGCTTCTTCATTGTTAATGTTTCCTGCTACAATTGGACAATTTATAGGAGCTAATTCTTGGATTGGAAGATGTGCAAATGCTATTTCACCTGGTAGCTGGCTATATATGATTATCTTTGTAATGCTTATTATTTTTTTCACATATTTTTGGACGGCAACCCAATTTCATCCGGAACAAATCGCGTCTGATATGAAAAAGAATGGAGCTTTTATTCCTGGGATTAAGCAAGGAAGATCTACTCAAGATTACTTAGAATTAACGATGAATAGAATTACATTTGCAGGAGCTATTTTTCTTTCAATGATTGCAATTTTACCAACAATTATTGGAAAGCTACTGCATGTAGACGCAAGTATTACGTATTTTTTTGGAGGGACCTCTTTGCTCATTCTCGTAGGTGTTATTTTAGACACTTCTAAGCAAATAGAATCTCACTTATTAATGAAGCGTTATGAAGGATTTATGAAGAGAAGTCGGCTAAGAGGAAGATAGAAGTTTTTTTAGTCGAATTAAGATAACAGGTCAATATTGTGAATAAATAAAAGATCTGATAAAATATCTCGGATAATTGTTTAAAAAAGGAATTTATTTCATGCCTAGAGTAATTGGAGTCGATATCCCAGATAACAAACGGCTAGAAATTAGCTTGACGTATGTTTATGGTGTTGGTCGTGAGACATCAAAAGGAATTTGCAAGGAACTAGGACTAGATCCTAATATGAGAGCACATCGTTTGACACAAGATGAAATTGCAAAAATTAATGCTAAATTGCAATCCGACTACATAGTTGAAGGGGATCTTCGGCGCCAAGTTCAAGGAAATATTAAAAGATTGATTAGTATTCATTGTTACCGAGGGATGCGTCATCGTTTAGGTCTTCCTGTTCGTGGCCAGCGTACACGCTCTAATGCGCGTACCAGAAAAGGAAAAAGAAAAACAGTAGCGAACAAAAAGAAATAGAGGAGATTGAACTTTGGCTAAACAAGATACTCGTAAGGTAATGGTAAAAAAACCAACTATTGTTAAAAATAAAAAAAAGACACATCGCAATGTCTCATCAGGCATTGCTCATGTTTCAGCAACTTTTAGTAATACAATTATTTCTATCACTGATTTAGCAGGTAATACAATTACTTCTTCTTCTGCTGGTAGAGTTGGGTATACAGGTTCGCGTAAATCATCTGCTTTTGCAGCAAACATGGCAGCAGAAGATGCTGCAAAACGAGCAATTACAATTAGCGGGATGAAAGAAGTTGAAGTAAATCTTTGCGGGCCTGGTACTGGGAGGGAATCTGCTGTAAAAGGATTGCGCGGTGGTGGATTAGAAGTTACGTTTATTAGAGACGTAACTCCTATATCTCACAACGGATGCCGTGCACCTAAAAGACGAAGGGTATAAGCTCGTTTTTTTGCTATAAAAATATAAATAATACTGGTTTTATCAGTATTTAAAAAAGAACTAGAAATTTTCAGGAGTTTGATCATGGCCATTAAATATGGCAAGTTTGAGTTGCCGTCAAAGATTAAGCTTGATGAAGCGAGCCGTTCCAAAACATTTGCTCGTTTTATTGCAGAGCCGTTTGAAAGAGGTTTTGGACACACTGTTGGGAATGCTTTGCGCAGAATCATGCTCAGCTCCTTAGAAGCTCCTGCTATTGTTTCCGTGCGTATCGAAGATGTCCCTCATGAGTATATGGCGATTGATGGCGTAATAGAAGATATGACAACAATTGTGTTAAATTTTAAAAGCGCTCTTTTACGTAAATTACCAACAGATGAAGATCTGGAATCTCGTGAATTAAAGCAGATTTCTAAAATGCTGGATGTTACGCCAGAAATGCTTGAAAAAAATAATGGTCAATATGCAGTAACTCTACACGATTTGTTAGGAGAGTCTGAGTTTGACGTATTTAATCCAGGGTTAGTGATTTTTACAGTCACTAAACCAATGATGCGTAAAATTGACTTGAAAATAGCCATTGGTCGTGGATATGTGCCTGCTGAAAGACATCCGATACAAGAAAACGTAGTGGATGAAATTTTACTCGATTCTGCTTTTTCTCCTGTAAGATTGGTCAATTACTTTGTAGAAAATACACGAGTAGGTCAAGATACGGATTTTGATCGTTTAATTTTGGAAGTGACCACAGATGGACGCATTTCTCCTGAAGAAGCACTCACCTTTGCAACGCAAATTGGGATTTTACATTTTGAAGTTTTTGATGGGTTAAATGTAGATATTTTAAGCTTTGATCAGGGAGAGATTAAACTCAATACAGATAAAGATGCTCTAATGGCTAAGCTTGCATTAAAAATTAATGAAATTGAGCTTTCTGTACGTTCAAGTAATTGTCTTTCTTTAGCTTGCATTGATACAATTGCAGAGCTGGTCGTCATGCCAGAACCTGAGCTTTTAAGATTTAGAAATTTTGGAAAAAAATCTCTAAATGAAATTAAAGATAAGCTAAAAGGGATGGGTCTTTGGCTAGGAATGACTAAAGAAGATCTTGGCATGGATCTTCATAAAGATAATGTTAAAGAAGTTGTACAGGAATACTTAAGTAAAAAGGCAGGGCATCAAACATGAGACATCGCAAACACACCTTTAAAATTGGGCGAACTGCAAGCCATCGCCGCTGTATGATTGCTAATATGGTTAAGTCTTTAATTGTACATGGCCGAATTAGAACAACAGAGCGCAAAGCTTCGGAACTTAAAAGGCATGCAGACCATGTGGTAGCTTTAGCTAAGTCAAATACTTTGGCTAACAAGCGCAAGATAGTTGGGGATTTAATGATTCGTTACAATTCATTAACCACAAAGGAAGCAAGAGCTGCTAAGGCAGGAGATACTTCTTCTTATAACACAGATCGTAAAGTGATAGGCAAGCTGGATGAGCTTGCAAAAAGATTTGCTAATCGAAATGGTGGATTTACACGCGTTCTAAAAGAAGGATATCGTGTAGGTGATGGAGCTTCCCTTTGTTATATTGAGTACCTTTCCGAATAAAAATTTATTTGATCTAAAAAAGTGTCTATCCATAGATGCTTTTTTAGGAATTGTTTTTCAAATTTCTAAATATATATATATCTTATATTTTTCTAAGGAATCTTAAGCGTTTTTTTAAGCCTTGTAGATATACAACCTTATGTATTAATCTTGAGGTGGTTTTGATATATAAAACGAAGACTCGATAAGGAGGAATACATGTCAATTCGAGTTGGTATTAATGGGTTTGGAAGGATTGGTCGTCTTATATTAAGGATTATCAGTGAAAAGTGTGCAGATATCGATGTTGTTGCAATCAACGATCTTGTCCCCCCTGAAGATCTAGCTTATTTATTAAAATATGATTCTGTGCATCACATTTTCCCTTACTCTGTTACAGCAGACGATAAACATATAAATGTAAATAAAAAAAAGATTTTAATTTTTTCTGAAAGGGAACCTGAGAAGCTTCCTTGGAAAGATTTAAAAATAGATTATGTGATTGAATCAACAGGTCATTTTACTGATTTAGAGTCAGCGAATAAACACAGAAAAGCTGGTGCTAAAAGAGTCATTATTTCTGCTCCTGCAAAAGGAGAAGTCCCTACTTTTGTAATGGGAGTTAACGAAGAAAATTATGCTCCAGCTACTGATTTTATTGTCTCTAATGCATCTTGTACAACGAACTGTTTAGCACCTTTAACCAAAATACTACTTAATCATTTTGGAATAGAAGAAGGCCTAATGACCACTGTGCATGCTATGACAGCTACACAACATACAGTAGATGGACCTTCTAGAAAAGATCGACGAGGAGGTCGGGCTGCAAGTATAAATATTATTCCTTCATCTACGGGTGCAGCAAAAGCAGTAGCGCTTTGTTTGCCTAAAGTAAAAGGTAAATTAACAGGTATGGCATTACGTGTTCCTGTAATTGATGTTTCTGTTGTCGATCTTACAGTAAGGCTTACCAAAGCTACATCATATGAAGAAATCTGTGCTGTTATTCAAAAAGAAGCAAGAGGCCCTATGAAGGGCATTGTTACTTATTGTGATGAAGACGTTGTTTCTTCTGACTTTATTGGACATCCCTCTTCTTGTATTTTTGATAGACATGCAGGAATAAAATTAAATTCTCATTTTTATAAATTAATTGCTTGGTATGATAATGAAATGGGATACTCACATCGAGTCGTAGATTTGCTGCGATATATGGTATCCAAAGAGACCTAAAGCTAATAACCTTGGAATAAGATACGTGCATTTTACTCGAGAACCAACGATTGAAACAATTATTTCTCCTAGAGAAGAGGGCTATAAGCTGCTCGTGCGTAATACTAAAGGAGAAAAAGCAGAAGAATATTACGTTGATGCAGTGGAAGTTGTCTCTTTTGGTCGGGCTTTCTTTTTCCGCTCTCTAGAAAAACCTAAGGCGTTTTTGGTGCCCACAGGCGATTATGAGATTTTAGAAGTACGCGAAGCGCGCATTGCATTGAAAAATGTAAGCCATGAGCGTTCCATTAAAATTGGCGGAGGCCGTGAAAATACACGCGCTCCTGCTAAAGAAACTCCTACTCCTGAAAAAGAGTTAGCATCTGTAGTAGAGGAATCCTCTGCTTTAGAAACTGTTGAATCTACAACAGAAGAGGTGCGTACGGATAAGCGTCGAGATCGTCATCGCCGCCGCCGCCGTCGCCATACTGATGAACAACAAGAACAACGCTCTCGCAGAACAGATAGTTCTGAAAAAGAATTGAGGGAGTCAAAAGAAGAAAAAAAAGGAACAGATGAAGAAAAAATCTCATCACCTATGCTGATTCCCCCTCCTCCGATACTTATTTCAGAAACCCTGCTTAGCCGTTATAAAGATAAAGATTTAGGACAATCTCTTATAGAAAAAAAAGAAGAGATTATTACTCACGAAGAAATTCTTGAGCAACAAGTAGAACCAAAAGCAGAAGAGAAAAAAGAGGACAAGGGTTCAGACAAAGATCCGGGCTCAGAAGGGACTGCTTTTAGTCGCTCTATTCTTAACCCTCCTGCTTTTACAGAAAATATCAACACTGATTTTTTATTCTAAATATTAAGGCTCTTAAAAATTTAAGAGCCTTTTTTCTTGCTTTTTTTTTTAATATTTCAGTAGAATTATGAGCCTCATCGCTTGCTCGGATGGTGGAATGGTAGACACTAGGGACTTAAAATCCCTTGCTCGCAAGGGCGTGCAGGTTCGACTCCTGTTCCGAGCATAAGTTTCTATCTTTGGATTTATTGTAAAATAATATTTAAAGAAGAGTTTTAAATCTCTTTGGTTTTTCTTGAAAAGAGACTTATATCATTTCTAATGATATAAGGCTGTTGTAACCAAATTTCTTGTTAAAAAACCTCCTTAAGAAACAAAATTAATGCAATCAGTGGTTCATGGCAGATTTATTGCTCAAAAAAAGACAAGTAGCTAACTCAGTTACAAGATAAGCTTGTTGTTTTTGAAGATAAGAAAATTCGCTGTCTTTTCCATAAAGGTGAATGGTATTTCTCAATTTTAGATGTTATTCGGATATTAACCGATACTTCTAGTCCTCGTCGATATTAGCTAGAGTTAAAAAGCAACTTATTAATAGTGAGGGGTTTGCTCAGTTTTATACAGGAGCAGGTCTTTCGGCTTTAAAGGTCCCTACAATGAATAAACTTAATAAACTGCTAGAGCTTGAAGAAACTAGTGGAAGAGCTTTTTTCTCTTTAGAAAATGACTAAATAATCCTCGAGAATGAGCATCTAAAATACTGTCCTTTCATAAAGCATGCATCTTTAGTACTCCTACAAAAGCCCATCTTGCTTTAAACGAGTTAAGGAGTTAACGGTTTTAAAAAATATTCGAATAATTACAGAAAATCTCGATTATCTTCATGAAGCAAGTGTGATTTACCCATATAGAATTGATGCTAAATATATACGTGAGATGGAAATAGAGTTTTTATCTCAATTCGACTATATAATATGTATTGGACTTAAAACAAATAACCGCGGTTTTTTAAGTTGGTATAAGCAGCATAATCTTCAAGGTAAAATCATTGCTGTAGATTTAGAACAACCCTTATATTTAGGAAATGAAGATTTTCTACTAATAGGGGATCTACAAGAAGTTATTCCCTCAATTCAAAATGAAATAAAAAAATAGCTTTTTTCTCAAACTTTTTTTAAAAGATCTGAAGAGATTAGGCTCCCAACATTCTTAGAGTTTAAAATGAATTTTGGTGTAGCTTTTTTGAGTCTCTTTTTAACATTTTTGATATGCTCCGCAGGAAGAATATTTTCAGGCAGGGTGCCACCAATTTTAGCAATAGCTGCTCGGACCTCTTTCCCTACAGTTTCATGAGTCTCTATTGCTTCTTTTTGATCTTTAATGTTTTCTCTTCTCAGTTTTTCTCTTGTCTGTGACATACGGAACTGGTTAGCAATCAATTCTGTGGTTCCCATGCGATCCATGAGTTGCTCTTTTGGAGGGATCCCTTTACGAGCTTTAATGGCCTCAGAGCCTAGTCCTCCATAAAGCCCTTTATACCCAGCATCATGAAAAATGCCAAACATTCTGTCTTGTACACCAGCATCGCGGGCAGCTCCAGATAGGGCTTTGAATTCTTCAGAGGCCTGTTCACGCGATTCTAAACGTTCAAGATCAGCAGCAGCAGCATCAGAGAGTTCTTGTCGCCTGGTTTGAATAGCAAAATATTTTTGAGCATTAGCGATTTCTGGCTTTCTAGGATCTCCATTTTGAGCAATCAGATAGCAAGCAAAACGGGAAAGGTGATAATCATCAATGATTTGAGTGCGGCCTTTTCCGCTAGTTATTGGACTGTCGGCGCCGGCAAAGTGATGCTTTGGATCATTACCAGATTGTTTGCACGATTCTTCGGCTTTTTTAATGGCGTTTTCAAAGCGTCTCCACTGAGAATATCCCAGAAGAGATTGGAGTTCTCTAGCACTCCAGTACTCAAGGCCATGTTGATTAGTTTTTTTGAAGCCTTCAAAAGATAAACCTTTAGAAATTAAAGAACTATTTTTTTCTTTTTGCATGCATATCCTAAAAAAATCTATAAAATTTTATTAAATTATAAAAAAAATAGAATTTTAAAAAAAT